>SJYA01002338.1:282388-327922 GCA_006410615.1 Neotragus moschatus | reverse complement strand
TGGGAGGTGGGGTGGGAGGCGGGGTGAGGACTGAGCAATGATGCCAGCAGTAAAAGAGAATCAGCAAGCAAAAGGTACAATGTCCAGGAAAAACCGTTAATAGAGGTTACCTGCCAATAGGTATGAATGGAAGCAACCATTATTAATAGGTTGAAAACCTACATATTTTTAGGCAGTTGTATTTACCAAAGAAATCACAAGTCTAGCAACACTCTAGGTCCCAGACCTGCTTCAGCCAGAGCAGACTGTAAAAACTTTACTTTTCAACACCCACTTCAGACAGATAAGAGACACATGAGACTCTTACAAATGATAAAGCTGGGGTCCATGAAGGAAAATGGACAACGTAGCTTTTCCAGAAGGCACAGTGGAATGCCCAGATGGCTATTTACAAACCATACTCCACTGCTAGGGCAGGAGGTCTTTGCAATAACTAAGGACTGCTGTGTTTCCAATTCTTCTATTATATGAATGAGAGTTTTGAATTATAGTTATCATATTTTAGGCTGATAATTTGTCTATTGGTTTATAGTCATCAGACCACAAAAACTTCATCTGGACCTATTGAAGAGGACTATTCATCATCTCCCAGAGTTCTGAAACTTTGATCTGATGCAGAAATGGATGAGACTTTGGGTTGTCTTCCATGGGACAAAAGAAGATGATAAGAAACATGAACATGGATATTTAGGGGACCAGAGTTGGTTAGGCAGCCTGCTAATCATCTCCGTCCTTGACATAATTTCATGGCCATCCAGTTAAAAATTACATTTTCCAGAACCTAATGGAATGTGAAGAGAAGTAAAATTTACATCTTAAAAGTTCACTGTCTCTTTGTTAAAAAGAAAGCTCTTGCTCTGGACTTTTCCCCTTTCCATGAACTGGAACACAGCCATATTAGCATCCCAGATCCCTCTTGGGCCTGGTCAGTTAGTACATCAATCTAGAGGATGGGGAATATGGCAGAACTAGACAGAAGAGTTGGCTTCCTCAACAACTCTGTCTGTCATGATCCTTTGTCACTCAAGGCTGAACTGACTGAAGTGTTACCTAAAAGCTAACTCTATCTTAGTCAAGCCATTTTATTTCTTGTTCCCTTTGTCATAACAGCTTAGCCTTTGCCATAGATAATATATTATCCACATTTCTGCCCCTTTGTGGGGACTATGGGGCTTTCTTGTCCAAGGTTGGACAATTCTGGAAGCCATCCCCCAAAACAAAGAAAACCACCAATTCACAGGAAATAAACTAAGAAATTAAATGAGTGAAAATTCAAACTGGGACCTATTTTACACCTCAATGAAGACTAGACATAACTATTATTACAAAGAGTGAAAATACCCTACTGTTTTGAAAATTCCTTTTGCATCTTATTTCATAGGCCCTGTCTGCCTTCTTTCCTTGTTAGAATATTTCTTGCTACTTGTTCCTTTACTCGTTAGAATAATCCAACAAAACAATGCATATTGAGTATACATTCCCTACATTGCAAACTCACAATCTTTCCTGAGATTAGAGATAAGAATGAGAGAAGTTGTGTTACTACGTTCATTTCCACAGTGAACAGGGAAGAGAGGGTCTCAGAGAGAAGACAGGCCAATCTCTGAAGTATGTGTGAGAAACGAAAATGAGCCCTGAGGTCAGCAATGTCAGTGGGTTCCAGAAAAGCAAAACATCAACAACCTGCCTGACCATTCAGCACTTCTCCACGTTATTGTCAACAGTCCTTTTATGTTTGCCCTTCCTAAGCCTTCAGAAAGTCAATCAAGCTGAAATCACAGGGAAATAAATTATAAATTGGATAAAAGAGCAGTGGGTTGGGGAAAATAACGATTACATATCTGAAATTTTTATAACCGACATTCTAATCAGGGTATGAAAAATTTTCTAAAGCTACGTTTAAATTTTTACAAGTGAACATTCCAACTTACAGGTGGATAGGGAACAGTGAACATAGAATTATTTGATCCAGTAGGTTAAGTAGTAGGCAGAAGATAATAGAGAATAAATTGCCAGCAGATGTTGCTGTTGGTTCAGAGCCTGAGATTGCCAAATAAGAATAGGCTGTTGGGATATCATGGAATACAAATGACTTTCTCACTCCGGGTGACTTAATTTCACTGAATTGAAACCTGCAACTATGTATTGTGGTGTGCCCAATGCAGCTAAAAATTTTTGAAGCTTTAGGAGTATTTCTCTACAAGAAAAGAAGCTGGTATGATGGATGCCATGGGTGCACTACCAAGATCCCTCCCCAAGGATGAAACCAAAGGTGAGTTAGGGCCAGTCGTCAATGTCTCTTCCCAATTCTCCTTCACTGGCTTCATAACAGTAGGCTGAAATCAGTCTTGATGGGACTACTACACTATGGAAATCAGCAAAAAAATAAAATAAAATAAGGGTTTTGTGGTGGGTTTTGGTTTTGTTCTGTTTTGCTTTGTTTTCTGTCCCGAGAGCTGATTTAGCAGTGCACCACTGCTGGGAGAATTGGCAGTTGGAGCCCTTGGTTGAGTCAGTTCACATGTCCTTCCTAAGGACATCCTACATCCGAGGCTGGTCTAGGCAGAGAGCGTTAAATGCCCTCAGGCCCCAATTCAAGACAATTTTCTTATGACTGCCTCCTGGTTTGCCTTCTCCTTGTACTTCTTCCTGATTCCTTCACTCCCTCACTGTTGATCCAGACAGCTCTCTCTACTAAACCTCCACACACAAATCTCTACCACAGGGGCTGCTTCCTGAAACATCCAACCAAATAAGGAGTTTATTATCCAGAGACAAAAACAGAAAATTAATCATTCTAAAAAAGATAACTAATTATAACACTATTTACTTGGGTTTGTTCTGTTCAAAATGATTGATAAAAATGGAGAAGGCAAAACAATGTTGTAGGTTTCATAGACAGTTTTTTTTTTTTTTTTCTATTGCTTTTTCTGGAAAAGTCTTCTCTTGGGGAGCTCATATTCAAAAGCAGAGACATTACTTTGCTGACTAAGGTCCATCTAGTCAAGGCTATGGTTTTTCCAGTGGTCATGTATGGATGTGAGAGTTGGACTGTGAAGAAGGCTGAGCGCCGAAGAATTGATGCTTTTGAACTGTGGTGTTGGAGAAGACTCTTGAGAGTCCCTTGGACTGCAAGTTGATCCAACCATTCCATTCTGAAGGAGATCAGCCCTGGGATTTCTTTGGAAGGAATGATGCTAAAGCTGAAGCTCCAGTACTTTGGCCACCTCATGTGAAGAGTAGACTCATTGGAAAAGACTCTGATGCTGGGAGGGGTTGGGGGCAGTAGGAAAAGGGGACGACAGAGGATGAGATGGCTGGATGGCATCACTGACTCAATGGACGTGAGTCTGAGTAAACTCCGGGAGTTGGTGCTAGACAGGAAGGCCTGGTGTGCTGCTATTCATGGGGTCGCAAAGAGTCAAACACGACTGAGCGACTGAACTGAACTGAACTGAAATGTAGGAAACATTGGAGGTTTTTGGTTGTGAAAAAAAATTCAGCATTTGTGTTTATTTTAGTTATTTCAACTAAAATTAAAACTCAAAAGAAAATTATTGATACACAATGAGATCAAAAATCATCAAAGGAAACATAGAAATTAATCAAACTGACTTTTTGAGTATAAACTACTACTTAGTTTCCCTCAGTCACTGCTTTCAACCTTGTTTTTCGTTCAACACTTTAGCAAGTCTCTTGCATTTCCATTTACTCTCAATGATTAGAACACTTTTCAGTTTAAAACTGCTCTCATCCTCCATTTAAATCTGATTTCTGCGTCAGCGCTCCCTCGGCCAAGGCCAGGTCTGCGGCTTCGAAAGCTCAGGTGTGGAAAGCAGGGTGAGGTCAGTACTTTCACTCTTAGCATCTTGGAGTGGAAGGGGAGGGACACTGATGCAGCCTTGTCCCTTTTCAAGGCTTTACTTCTTCGGGGCTGGAGTAGGTGGGAGGAGAGATGGAAGGCAGATGCAGAGTTCTCTAAAATAAACTCCATGACTGTAGCCTCCTCCTGACTGCTTGTCAGTATCTTTCCAGCTAACTTCAACAGGACATCTCTGGGCCGTAAAAGTCAGAAGTCCAAGTGCTGAGTGGGGGGTGGTCTTTCAGATTTACCAGGAGACCTTAAGAAATCTCTCTACTGCTCAGTTTTCTGAAAAGGGAAGCTAGGTCTGGTCTTATCTCCCAAACCCCTCAGTTCCTGACTCCCCCATATCACAAGATGAATGGGGTAGAAGCTGACAAACCCTCAGCTATCCCAAGAGGAGAGGAAGGGAATTCTGCAGGACTGAAGCACAAGCCATGAGGCTTCTCCTGCTCTCTTTGTCGCCTCAGTTCTCTTTTCTACAGTCTGTTGGAGTGAAGGCTGGGCTTCAAGAGCTAATAATCTTTTTTTTTTAAACTTTTAATTCTGTATTGGGGTACAGCTAATTAACAATGCTGTGATAGTTTCAGGTGGACAGCAAAGGGATTCAGCCATACACATACACGTATCCATTCTCCCCTAAACCCTCCTCCCATCCGGGTTGCCACATAACACTGAGCAGACTGCCATGTGCTTTAGAGTATGTCCTCGTTGGTTATCCACTGTAAATACAGCAGTGTGTACATGTCCATTCTAAGTTCCCTAAGTATCCCTTCCCCCCATCATTCCCCTCCCCTGGCAACCATAGGTTTGTGAATTAATAATCTTTGATAAGAGTTTCTGCCACAATTGCTGATGGCTCTTAGAGGTTCTCTCTTTAGACTTGAGGGTTAATGCCTCTCTGTTCTCATCTGAGAGTGCTAACCATCTATTCTAGGTCAGCAGGCAAATCACACTCAGTATTTTCATAATTTCAAACTAGCAATTAAAACCAGTTCCAAGACCTGCATCCACCCCCCAAAAATGCTTATTATCAAGTTAGTCTAAATTGTATAGCAAGGGCATGCAGACCCCTGAATTTGAATTTCCACCATGGTTGTTACATTGATTAATGTATGAGAGGAGTATGGCTCCATCTCTTCCCTTTGTATTTCAAGATACAGAACAATATGATAGAAAATTTGCTAATGACTAGAATACCCATGTAGCTAACACCTTAGTGGTGTGGTAGGGACTTATGTGCACGGCATATGATTATAACACAAGTTGCTTGAAATCTTCTGTAATTATTCTGTTTCAGGTCTGCACATTGAATCCTGCTTTACATGAAATCCAGCACAATTTCAGGTTTTATCTCATAACTAGATGCCATCATTAATTTGCTTTTGTGTTGTGTGAAAATAGTCCTCTGTTGCACATAGTTTGCTTCATAAAATTTTCCTAAACAACAACAAATTGAATCCTTAAGGGCATGTCTGTCAGAAATCTATGAACTTGAAAAAAAGAGAGAGGGGGGGAGAAAAAAACAACATCAGCCCTGTTTGTTAGCAACCACAACCTTGGTCCTCAAAACATCAACTTAAGAAAAAAAAACACTAGTGCCAATACAGTTTGGGCTCCCTTAATTTCATGCACTGTGACTTCAACAATTTCTCCATTTCTCATCTTATTTCTATAAAAGTCGCTTCATTTAAAAGCAGGGGAACCACATTTCATGCTCTTCAGTTTCATTAAAGTTGTACAAAAGGAGCCTACCAAAAGGAGCCTCTTCTAATTAAACAGTTGTTGCAGATGAAAATATTGAAATGATGAATCTGAAAGGCAGCTGATTCTATATATTCCCCAGAATTTTTATCATGACATACAAAAAGGAACTGAAGAATTAAGATCTGAATCCCAGGATAAAGTGTCACATATGTCATAAAAAGAAGAAATGAAGCCCAGTGGCTTCTTAAGGTGGCACAGGCAAGGTGAGAGAGACAGAGAACAAAGGACCCTCTTCTGAAGCTTCAGTGGGGTAGACTCTGTGCAGTTCCTGAACCGGGGCTCTTCACCTTGCTGGGTGTGATTGGAGACACTCATTCTCGTAAACGAATGGCAGCGGCTGGTGGATGCAGATGCTTTGCACTCCCAGGAGAGTGCTTTCATCATAATTCAGCCTGAATTATAGACTGTGCTCGTTAATGGGCACTTGAGATAAAGTGTTACCAAGAATAAGAGAGAGTAAAACTTAATGTGCTATCCTCCCCTCCAGGACCTGCAAAATAAGCTTGCTTGATTGACAGACTCCTCTCTCAAAGCGGAAAGAGTAATGACATGCTTCTCGGAGGCTTAGGAATGAGACTGCATTTTAGATGGCTTCCGCTTCAACTCTGAAGGCATACAGAGCAAGGTTTATAAAGCAAAGGCCGTTTGTTCTGATCTTGGTGGTTATTTATTTAAGTGAGTTTCATTTCTTACAGCTCAGATTCTCAACCACTTACTGAGGTCTAGTAAGTAACTTAGAAATCTATAACTTTCATATGAAGTTTTATGTTAATGAACTTGCGGTCTAATTGCTCGTTGCCCTTTTTCTCTTTCTTGTATTATTTACAGAGCATTCCTAAAATGTGCTTTTCAATCCAAATCCTATTAAACCAAAAACAAGTTAGTATTTCATTAGGTGTAAGTAATTTTGACTTATGAATTCTTCAGTGTCTTTAGTTCTTAAAAATGTCGAAAGTTGAGCGCATACAGGCAAAAAGTATTGATTATATCTTGCTATTCCTGTTCTTCAGATTGTTAGAAAATTGCAGACCACTCTGTCAAGTTGCACAGGTTTCTTAGTGCATGATGCAGCCTATGTGAGGGTGCATGGGGCATTCACATTAAGACCTTGCACACTTTGTTGTTGTTTAGTTGCCAAGTTGTGTCCAACTCATCTGTAGTCCCATAGACTATAGCTTGCCAGGCTCCTCCATCCATGGGATTTCTCAAGCAAAATTACTAGAGTGGGTTGTCATTTCCTTCTCCAGGGGATCTTCCTGACCCAGGGATTGAAAGCACATCACCTGTACTGCAGGTGGATTCTTTACTGCTGAGCCACTAAGGAAGTCCATACATTTTGTCGTATGTGTTTATATATCGATAGATTAGACAGGTGTACAGGTATTTCTATAAATATATGTGTGTGTGTGTGTGTGTGTGTGTGCATGTTTGTAAATATAATGACAGCTTCTGACATGTGGCAATCAAATATCTTATTCTAACAAAATTTGTATATCACAATTTCCTGAAAGTTGAAAGCAAATACGTAAGGGAGAGGAATTGCAGGAGCAAACCACACCCTGAATATTGATGAAAGAACTCTAAACTGTATGACTTAGACACAGACTCCATGTGAAAAGAAACAATAAAGAAGCATGGCCAATGCTTACTGAAAGTTTACTACATGAAAAATTCTTTTCTTCATGCTTTAGAAACAAGCCTTTGGGTAGATGTCATCATTTTCCACATTTTATAGGTGAAAAAGCTGAAGCTTTAAAAGAGTAAGTGACTCCATGATTATATGGTTTATCATCTAAACCAGGGATTGAACCCAAGCTTCCTATGGCTCCTGCATTGCAGACAGGTTCTTTACACCAGCGCCACCTGGGAAACCCAAGTGTTCTGTGTTGTTGTTGTCTGGTCACCCAATTGTGTCTGACTCTTTGCAACCCCATAGACTGCAACACTCCAGGCCTCCTGGAGTCCCTGTCCCTCACCATCTTCCAAAGTTTGCCCAAGTTCATGTTCATTATATCAGTGATTCTGTCCAGCCATCTCATCTTCTGATGCCCTCTTCTCCTTCTGCCCTCAATCCTTCCCAGCATCAGGGACTTTGCCAATGAGTCATCTGGTGGATTCTTTGCCACTAGTGCCACCTTGGAAGCCTCAGTAAGATTCTAGTGTCCTTAATTAGCTGTTTGCACGTGTCAGTGTAACCTTATTTTACCTATATTTGACTATTTGCACACAATATAACCCCTTCAAGGATCACTACCTTGTCGTGGCGAAGGGGCTTGTGTCACTCAATGAAGCTATGAGCCATGCAGTGCAGAGCTACCCAAGACAGATGGGTTATAGCAGAGAGCCTTGACAAAACATGATCCACTGGAGGAGGGAATGGCAAACCACCCCAGTATACTTGCCGTGAGAACCTCATGAACTGTATAAGAGGCCAAAAAGATAGGACACCAAGAGATGAGTCCCCCACGTCTGAAGGTGTCCAATATACTACTGGGTAAGAGTGGAGGAAAATTACCAGTAGCCTCAGAATGAATGAGGCAGTTGGCCCAAAGCAGACACGACACTCAGTTGTGGATGTGTATGGTGATGCAAGTAAAATCCAGTGTTGCAAAGAACAGTATTGTATAGGAACCTGGAATGTTAGATCCATGAATCAAGGAAAACTGGACATGGTCAAGCAGGAGATGGTAAGAATAAACATCGACATCCTAGGAATTAGCAAACTAAAATGGTTGGGAGTGGGGGGATTTAATTCAGATAACTATTATATCTACTACTATGGGCAAGAATCCCATAGAAGAAAGGGAGTAGCCCTCATAATCAACAAAAGAGTCTGAAATACAGTACTTGGGTGCAACCTCAAAAATGACAGAATGATCCTTGAAGGGGATATATTATGAGCAAGTAGTCAAATATGGGTAAAATAAGGTTACACTAACACATGCAAACAACTAATTAAGGGAGACTAAAATCTTACTGAGGCTTCTCAGGTGGCACTAGGGGTAAAGAATCCACCTGCAAAGCAAGAGCCGCAGGAGATAAGGGCTCGATCCCTTGGTCAAGAAGATTTCCTGGAGGAGGAAAGGGCAACTCACTCCAGTATTTTTGCCTGGAAAATTTCCACAGACAGAGGAACCTGTGGGCTACAAATGGGGTCGCAAGAGTCGCACACAACTCAGCAACTAAACCACCACCACCAGAATCTTTCTGGGGGAGAGGGGTCCTGAAGTCAGCAAGTAACGTGAAAACTGAGTACAATCAGGCTTTGCTTTAGAAGCTTCACAAGACCAACATCAAAAGAAGCACCAGCCAGACCAATTCCAGTTGCATGAACAACAGATTTCTACTTATCATCTCTTGCTCTTTCCCTCTCCCTTCTGAAGGTCTGCAGTTTGAGTCTGGTGAGTTGAATGAGCAGAGTGTGCAATGTCATTGAATAATTCTGAGCAGCACAAAATCAATGCTTGGAAAAGATCAAGGAAAATTACCAAAAATAAAAGTAGAAAAGTAGATGAGATGACACATAAAGGAATTGCATTTGAAATGAGTACATGAAGGATAATAATAATAATAGGTGGAGAACGGAGGTTACGGCATGGCAGACAGAGAACAATATGAGAAAAGACACTGGGATCTTGAAAACGTCTATGCCTGGAACAACAGACCCAGAAAAAGATGTAGTTAAAGAGTAAGATGATGAAGAACTGTAAATGTCAGCTCAATGAGTTTGGTCCTCATTCTGTAATCAGTGTGTGGCAACCTTGGATATGAGTCAGATTCACCCACGAAGCATTTTCTTATGAGAGCCATTATCCAGCATTATGCAACTAGTCCTGAAAGGAATGAAACTTGTTCCGGAGGCCTGAAAATGGTTTTTATGATGAAATGTGAACTTTTGATTTTCATATGTATGCCCTGTGGGGCTGGATGATCTTTTGGGAGGATGGGGAGCTTGTAGGGGGAAGATTATCATATGCATGTAATCCTTTATAATTAAAAAAAAAATTACACTCCTGAAACTTATCTGCTCAATACTCAGCTTAAGAACTGAGTGAAACATGGTGAAACATGCATGTTTAAAACATTTCAAACCTGAGTCTCATGGTCTCAGGGGAGCAGAAGCCAAAAACAATCATTATCTGCAATGGTGAGCCACTACACAAAATTGTGTGATCTGATTCATTTTAACCATTTTTCCTGACCATTTTCTGTAAAGGAAAGAAAGGTGAGGACTGAGAATGTTTAGGGAAATTCTGCAATAGCTTAAGGATGAGTGGCATCTAAATGTACTTCCTAAATACAGACTGGCCAACCCTTAACGCTATTCTCCGTTGCACAAGCTGGAGGGAATAGCTTCCCATAAAGTTTGAATAGCAGAAGAAATTGCTGAAATAAAAATTGTACAAGCAGGAGTCATGAAATTCTCCAAGCAAGAGAGCGAGTTGCTCTATTCTGATACATGTTTTAGTCATCAGTAGACCTGACTTCAAATCCTATCCCTGCCATTTATCAGCTATCTAACCTTGGACAAGATACTGGACCTCTCTAAGTCTCAAATCCTTGCCTGGAAGATGGGAGTCATACTTGTCTTTGATATCAGGAAATTCTTTCAAGAGCCATACGCTTAGAGTCCAGGAGTAATTTAAAGGTAGGCAGAAGCCAATCCAACTCAAACAATCTTAGGAAATTTTACAGTCATGCATACTGACTAGCATCACAGACACTGTACAGAGGCAGCTTCTACCTCGCTCCATTGATGGACAATCTGACCCAAACAGGAAGAGACTTACAAAGAAGCCAGTTGTTTCCACAATAGGATTAAATATCCCATTCCAGATGTTTCGATGGGAACTACATTCTCCACAACCAGAAAACACCTTATATAGGATGTTTCCTTCCTAACGATGTATTTTTCCTGCCTTTAGCCAATTTCCCATCCATCTACGGCTTCCCCAGTGGCTCAGCAGTAAAGAATGCCTGTAACGCAGGAAACACAAGAAACCCACGTTCAATTCCCTGGGCTGGGAAGCTCTGCTGGAGTAGGAAATGGCAACCTATTCCAGGATTCTTGCCTGGAGAACCCCATGGACAGAGGAGCCTGGCAGGCTACAGTTCATAAGGTCACAAAGAGTGGAATACAACTGAAGTGACTTAGCACGCACCCATCTACACCAATAGCCTGACCCTGAGCCCATGTTTTGGAGTTTCTTCCCTCACTATTTCCACTCTCTCATTTATTTTTTGTTTGTTTATTTATTTATTTTGGTCGCACTAGGCCTTTGTTGCTGTGCAGGCTTTCTCTAGCTGCAGAGAATGGGTGCTACTCTCTTGTTGCATTGTGCAGGCTTTCTCACGGTGGTGGCCTCTCTTGTGGAGCACAGGCTCTAGGCACACCAGCTTCAGTAGTTACGGCATGTAGGCTCAGTAGTTGTAGGTCATGGCCTTAGTTTCTCTGCAGCATGTGAGATCTTCCCAGACCAGAGATGGAACCCAAGTCCCTGTACTGGCAAGTAGATTCCCACCAGGGAATGTACTGCACCACCAGGGAAGCCCAACATCCTCTCTTTTAACCAAGGCAAGTTAACCAAGGTGAAAAATACATCTGTATCCTACTCATTCCATGGGCAGTTGCTTCTCTTCCTTGTGATATACCACAGCCCAGAGCTAGCCTGCCTTTCACAGCCTGAAGACTACTCAGGATTTCTGTTCATTTCTGATATTTCATTCATGACTGAGACATTCTCATGACTGAATATCTACCTTAGAGACATTCTCAGAGACAACTACCTTACCAGATTGTTGTCAGTACCAAAGGAAAAAAAAAAATATATATATATATATATAATTCCTATCACAGAATAAATACTGAATAAATTCCACTTATTAGATTCAAGTTCAAATCCTGGCATCACTTATAAACTATCAGAGGAATTTCTTTATCTGTAAGTTATGCAAATAATAACTACTTTAAAGAGACATTACAAGGATTAAATAATATAATAGGGTAACAGATCTGAGCATGTCACTTACAAAGGAGCTCTAGCAACATGAATTTCCTTCTTTCTAATTTCACTCCTCCAAAAAAGCTCCATGCCGCGGGATTCTGGAAAGAGTGAAATAGAAATGAACACTTGGTATGAGGGGGCGCTTAGGGGTCAAATTATCTGGGTTCAAACCACAACCGTCCCAGCTCTGTAACTTTGAGTGAGTCAGTTTCGTCATCTTAAAAGGGGATAACAATAGTATCTACCTCACACAGGTAGCTGTAGGTTTTAAACCAGATGATACACATAAAATCCTTAGAGTAGAATCTGGCTCCTCATAAGTGCTCAATAAATGTTAGCTAATATTGCTATTTAATATTTTGTTTAACAACTTCTCTGTAGTCTTCAGACCATGGCAAAAAAAAAAAAGGATCAGCAGCATGCAGGGCCCCTGGAGGAGAAAGGTCCCCTGTGCTCTTCTCAGTTGTTATGGGTGAGAGGATTGTCCGCTGTGATGTTCTTAGATTCACCTGCTTTCAGAGCTGAATGTAATCACTCTCTGTGTTAGGTCCCTAGGGCTGCCATAACAGAGAAATACAACTAGAACAGCTTAAAACAACAGAAATTTATTGTCCTGTAGTTCTAGAGGCTAGAAGTCAAAATCAACATGTTAGAAAGACCATGATCTCTTTGAAGGATCTAGAGATATGTTCCTCAGGCTGCTGGCTATCCTTAATGTCCCTTGGTGTGTAGACTCATCACTCCAGTTTCTGCCTCTGAATTCACATAGCCCTCTCCCTGTGACTTCACATGGTTCTCTTCTCCATGGGTTTCTGCCTATACCTTCTTTGGCTGTGTGGCATGTGGGATCTTAGTTCCCTGACTAGGGATCAAACCCATGCCCTCCTGCATTGGGAGTACAGAGTCTTAACCACTGGACACCAGGGAAGTGCCTCGCCCCTACCTCTTCTTATGAAGATGACCTAATTGACCACTTCTTACCTTGATTACCTCGACAAAGACTCTATTTCCAAATTAGGTCACATTCTGAGTACGAGAGACTAGGTGTTCAACATATCCTTTGAGGGAGTGCAATTCAAACCATAACACTCTTAAAATACCTATTTGGACACAAATCTCATGCTTCTTAAATAGAACTTTTCAATACATCCCTCCAAAGCTCTGAATATTACATAAAAATAAGACTAAATCATCCTGCTACCATGAAAAGGACACTTGGTAGCATGGACTTTGAAGGTTTGTTTTAATCATCCAAGCTGCTTTTGCTGTTAAAACAGAAAAAAAAAAAATTGTTTAAAAAGTTTCTGTATTTTAAAAATAATGCTAACTTTAAGGAAAACATAATTACTAAATAACTGGTTATACAAAGCCCCCAGAAAAAAATCATTTCCAAAACTCGATATGCAGATCACAACCTAAGCTGTGTGTTTGTGTGTATGTATATAAATATGTATATGTACACACTTGCTCATAGTGAACATGCACACATATGCACATACATTATTTGTCTCTGTGTCCTTGGAAAAGATGGAAATAACCTGAAATCAAGCAAAGCAGATGGCTGAGTGGGCCTTGTGAGTCTCATATATCCCAAGGAAGTTAAGAAGACGTTGCAACATTTTTTAAGAAAAAAAAAATTCTGAGTTTTCAAGTTTCTACACTTTGTCTTATCTATTTCTGTGCAGCTTAGAATATTCATTTTTGAGATCTTCAATGGTTAGAACTCTGAGGAAGACTTATAGTCTAAATGAAATAGTGCAAGAACCTTTGTTCAGGATACCTGTCCTTGTAAAGCAGAAATAACACAGGCTTGCTAACATAGCATATGGGTGTGCCTTATATTACACTCCAATTATGTTTCTGAAAGAGTTCTATAAAAGTTAAAGAAAAGTAATCTTTATCATATATAATTTAGTTAGGATTTAAAGATGGTCTTTATAGACATTAAATGGACAAAGAACTATTTATCAATAATCCCTCCCCTTTCCTCAAATACTATCCCCAAAGCTGGCTTAAAACTCAACATTCAAAAAACTAACATCAGGGCATCCAGTCCCATCACTTCACGGCAAATATATGCATGCCTGTGTGTTAGTTGCTCAGTCATGTCCAACTCTTTGCAACCTCATGGACTGTAGCCCACAAGGCTCCTCTGTCCATGGAATATTCCAGGAAAGAATACTGGAGTGGGTAGACATTTCCTTCTTCAGGGGATCTTCCCAATCCAGGGATCAAACCCAGGTATCCCGCATTATAGGCAAATTCTTTACCATTTGAGCCACCAGGGAAGTCCATGGCAAATAGATAGAGGGAAAAAAAGGAAAACAGTGACAGATTTTATTGTCTTGGGGTCCAAAATCACTGCAAATAATGACTGCAGCCATGAAATTAAGAGATGTTTGCTCCTTGGAAGAAAAGTTATGATAAACCTAGACAGCATATTAAGAGAAGAGACATCACTTTGCCGACCAACATCTGTATAGTCAAAGCTATGATTTTCCAGTAGTCATGTATAAATGTGAGAGTTGGACCATAAAGTAGGCTGAGCATCAAAGAATTGATGCTTTCAAATTGTGGTGCTGGAGAAAACTCTTGAGAGTCCCTTGGACAATAAGGAGATCAAACTAGTTAATCCTAAAGGAAATCAACCTGAATATTCATTGGAAGGACTAGTGTTGAAACTGAAGCTCCAATAGTTTGGCCATCTAATGTAAAGAGCCAACTCACTGCAAAAGACCCTGATGCTGGGAAAGACTGATAGCAGAAGGAGAAGGAAGCAACAGAGAATGAGATGATTGGATGATGTCATCGAGTCAATGGACATGAATTTGAGCAGACTCTGGGAGATAGTGAAGAACAGAGAAGCCTGGCAGGATGAGGTCTATGGGATCACAGAGTCGGACATGACTGAGGGACCGAACAACATACACACTTGAAAACGATGAGCATGATCACCATTCAGTTAAAAGGAAAAGAAAAAAAGACCCAGTTCTGAATTTTCAGTGCTCAGCATTGCAATACCACAGGAAGATCCTCAGCTGACAATAAAGGATTCAGTGCTCCACATCAGCAAAGTAGAAGGTAACTCTAATCACAAACTACCTAAGAAAAGTAGTCCTATGTTCAGCACAAGTGCTCACTGTTCTGAAAATAATTTTACTTTAAACTCACATAAATCAAGGAAATTTCTTTGATATTTCTACTATATAAAGGTAAATACAATTGTTATTCTTTACATGGAGAACTGCCTTGTATGCGTTAGAAGGACTGCACCATATGGGCAACATATTAACAGAATAAGCCTCACCTCTCTTGAAAACATATACACACAAACACCATGAATTTTCCTAACATATCATTTTCCAGTGGTTTCTGACTGGCCTTCTATAACCTTCTCTCCAAGCCTGTAAGAACTTTGAACACCTTTGGTCACCCAGCTTGATTTCTGCTCCCTTAAATATTTTCTGCACGGAATTCTGGAACCCCAATCCAGTTCTATCTTTGTCCCTAGCATCCTTTGTGATCTAGCTTGCATTTTCTCCTAGATGTTTTCTTTGGCAGTCGTACCTCTACACCATGCATGATAATGTTCCCACTTTGTGAATAGTAATGGTGTTTATTATCTCTCATTTGACTTGTCTTAAATTCCTCCTCATAAAATAGTTATCTTTTCCCAACTCTTAACCACTTTGATCATTTTTGAGGGTAACAATTGATCATTTTCCACTATGCCCACCCAGTGCCTAAAATGAAGTCTGTCCTCATGCCATTTGAGGGTGAATTGACTGTCATGCACAGAGTTTGTGCACAGAACTGCACTGGATGCCATGCCAACTATGACCAAGGCTCTATCTCAAGTGTAATCTACTGGGGAGAAGGGGAAGACTCAAGTACACACAAAAGGCAGACTATGGTAGGACTATAAAGAGGCTACGAGCAATTGGAGGGCCAAGGTCAGTCAAAGCAGACAGGATGGTTTGCAGTAGTAAGGATCAGGAGGGCCTTTATGGAGAAGGTGGCTTTTGCAATGGACCATGAGAAGGGATGAAAATTTTAATAGGCAGTAAAGGAAGCCATTGGAGAGGCAGGGACCAGACTGGACATGAGATCCCTAGGTGAATACTCCCATTTTGGTAGGAAGTGAGCTAAGAGCAGTAGTAAACAGGAGGTGATAAACCAAAGGCTGGTTTGCATAGGAAATTGTATAAGGAGTCTCCAAGACTGGCTGAGAACGTGCAAAGCAGTAAGTCAGAATGCTCTGCCATCTCTACTTGGCAAACTAGCAGGGTTAGGGAAGAGATGTTTGTCTTGATTGGTAATACTGGGTTGTTAACACTGTAATACTGTTGTTAATACTGGAATTACACTGTCTGAAATCCCTAGATTATTTGAGAAATAAAGCCTGCATTAACCAAACTCGAAAGCTTGCACTGTTTTCCACAAAGCCATTAATGAGAACAAATCAGGACACAGGCAGCTGGGCTTCCTACCAAACATGAGCGAATTTCACCTGACTCTCAAGGGGGAAAAATAAAGTGGATAAACTTTTAGCTATCCACATGTGCCCAGAGGATAGATTAGCTGTAACTGTATAAATCTGTCCATTCAGTGCTTTATGCATCCCTGCATGTAGTTAGATCATTGAGTGATACTTTTCTCACCTTTGTAACGATGGCTCATTTCTAGGAGGAATCCATAACATATCAAGTTAAAAGAAATTTCCTCTCCACAAAGACAAACAGTTTTCATTCCATGTTTCATATTACAAATAATAAACTCATTATATTCATCATGGTTCAAGCATACTTAGAGGAAGAGAAAAAAAATTAAATGTTTGATTTTTTGTGTGTATATTTAATCACAGAAAGAAGAAACAAGTAAGAGTGAATGTTTATAGGAAGAGCTCAAAATTTTCCTCAAACTAGCTAGTTGGTGCAAAAGTCATTGCTGTTTGCACTGTTGAACTGTGTTGTTTGATTTGGAAATACATTCTTAAATAAACATGGTTATATAATATGTCATTTTGATGCACATTTTTGCTTTATGCTTTTGTAATGACTTATTACTTGCTGTTTATTTTATATGTATTTTAGGCTAGGGAAACGATGTTAGAAAAAAGCTAATTCGAGCTATTTTCTTATTCAAGTTCAAAATGCATCACAAAGCAGTGGAGACAACTCATAACAGCAACAATGCATTTGGCCCAGGAACTGCTAGCAAAGGTCCAGTGCTGTGGTAGTTCCTGAAGTTTTGCAAAGATGACAAAAGCCTTGAAGATGAGGAGCGCAGTGAGCCCCATCGGAAGTTGACAACAACTAGTTGAGAACAATCATCAAAGCTGATCCTTTTACAACAACACAGGAAGTTTCCCAACAACTTAACATCGACCATTCTATGGTCATTAGGCATTTGAAGCAAATTGGAAAGGTGAAAAAGCTTGGTAAGTGGGTGACTCATGAGCTGATTGCAAATCAAAAAAAATTGTCATTTTGAAGTATCATCTCTGATCCCATGCAACAGCATGAGCCATTTCTCAATTGGATTGTGA
The DNA here is from genome assembly GCA_006410615.1 of Neotragus moschatus. Classification (NCBI taxonomy): domain Eukaryota; kingdom Metazoa; phylum Chordata; class Mammalia; order Artiodactyla; family Bovidae; genus Neotragus; species Neotragus moschatus. Next base: position 310,740 of record SJYA01002338.1, on the reverse strand, counting down.
CATGAGATGAAAAATGGATTGTATATGACAACCGGTGATGATCAGCTCAGTGGTTAGACCAAGAAGAAGCTCCAAAGCCAAACTTGTACCAACAAAAGGTCATAGTCACTGTTTGGTGGTCTGTTGCCTGTCTGAACCACTACAGCTTTCAGAATCCCAGCGAAAGCATTACATCTAGGAAAGTATGCTCAGAAAATCAGTGAGATGCAATGAAAACTGCCACCCCAGCAGCCAGCTTTGGTCAATAGAAAGGGCCCAATTCTCCACAACACTTGACTGTGGCATCTCACAACCAATGCCTCAAGAGTTGAATGAATTGGGCTACGAAGTTTTGCCTCATTTGCCATGTTTACCTGACCTCTTGCGAGCTGACTACCGCTTTTTCAAGCACCTCAACAACTTTTTGCAGGGAAAATGCTTCCACAACCAGCAGGAGGCAGAATATGCTTTCCAAGAGTTTGTTGAATCCTGAAGTATGGATTTTGTAAGCTATAGCAATTAACAAACTTATTTCTCATTGGCAAGAATGTGTTGGCTATAATGGTCCCTATTTTGATTAATAAAGATATATTTGAGCCTAGTTATAATGATTTAAAATTCACAATATGAAACCACAATTACTTTTTCACCAACTTAATACATGCATCTCAAACTAGATTTTTAGATTTCTAAAAATAATATAGAAAGCCTTATATTAATAATGGGAAAATCATCTCTTGCGTCATAATACGCAATCTTCTAGGGGCTTCCATTGTGGCTCAGAGGTAAAGAATCTGCCTGCCAGTGTAGGAGATGTAAGTTCAATCCCTGGGTCCGAAAGATCCCCTAGAGGAGGAAATGGCAACCCACTCCACTATTCTTATCTGGGAAATCCCACGGACAGAGAAGCCTGGTAGGCTACAGTCCATGGGGTCTCAAATGAGTCAGATACAACTTAGTGGACTAAACAACAAAAATGTATTATTCTACTGGTCACGAATGCTTCTCAGCATATTTTTCTATGCTGGCTTTAGTCTGATTCCAAGTGTGTCCTCTACTACTCAGGAGACTTTTATTTCTTTTGAATGTATTGCTCTTTTGATTTTTTTCTGATATTCAACCTAAACCTTTCTTTTCCCTTAGCCTACTTCAGAATATGTTCTAAAGATGCCAAGTCACAGAGGACTACATTCTAATTGCTGAGATTTGAAGTTGTTGTTGATTTGAGTTTTCTTTCTTTTTTTTTTTTTTTTTAATCCATTAGCCACATTCTCTTTTAGCCGCAGAGGAACAGATGTTGAGTTTCTAATAAGAAAAAGCATGAATCTCATAGGAAAACAGTATCTCCTGGTTCTAAAAGCAATATCAGAACAGAGAAAAGATTCTAATATTTGACTAAATTTTGCTTAGGAAATGAAAACCTATGGTCTCTTCTGTGTACATTTGCTTATGTTTTAGTCTAAAATAAGCTAGCAAGGCCTTCTTAATTTTGAAACGTATGTCCTCCCCTCAGCAAAATGAACTGTGCTTCATTCCAACCCTTAGAATTTCTTTCCTGTGATTAGTTTACCATGCTGGTAAGCCTGAACTTACTACTTACTATATAGAGAGTAGGGTGGAATATAGAAGTGCATAATCGTTCCTAAGTCATAAGAAATATTCTCAGTTCATGCCATACCAAAGAAAAATAAAGTTTAAAGTGCAATCAGGTACTTTGATAGAAAACCTCAGTTCTTTGATTACTTCTGAAGAGGTATATGCATTAATGTCAAATCATCACTTGATGTAAAAGCCAGATTTTTGGATAAAAATCAGCTTTTATAGAACATTAAAATCAGATAGACACACGGTTAAATGTCTTTGTGCTTTGTAACTCTGGTCCCCTGGTGTGTCTTCTGATGAATACGGGAATAATTGAGAACCACATCTTGAAATAGACTAGAAATTGGCTAGAATTATGTATATTAGAGCATTTCAAGACAGTGGAGTCTGGGTCAGAGGTAGGGGTCAGAAAATCCATGTTTAAAGCCCTTAACATCTGATCTGTATTTTCTTCCTCTTTACTTACCTTCACAAATAACACGATATCTTTCACAGAGCTAATGTTCAAAAAATGTTTTATTTTTTTATACCACAAAGAATGAGAGATAAGGAAGTAGAGACAGAAGACACAAACAACTGTTTGGAAGTATGTTGCTATGTAGGGGAGAGATAACCGAGTGTGAGGCCAAGGAAATGGGGGCTTTTCAGGGTAGGGATGGGAGACAGCTTGAAATGGAAAGAAATCAACTCGGATTTGGATATGATATGAAAGAGGAGCAAGATGGTTTGTATTGTTTTCTGGGAGTTAAATGTTACGTTTGGTTAACTACTGATACAATACACTACGCCTTACTGATAGCAATGTGCTGTGTGATAGGGACCTTGGTTAATAAAAAGAAATGAGTCCACACTGAGAACTCGGCTTTAATTTGATAGCTATTCATTAGGGCAGGCTTCCCAGGTGTTGCCAGTGGTAAAGAACCTGTCTGCCAATGCAGGGGATTTAAAAGACATAGGTTCAATCCCTGGGTTGGGAAGATCCCCTGGAGGAGAGCATGGCAACCCACTTCAGTATTCTTGCCTGAAGAATCCCATGGACAGAGGAACCTGACAGGCAGTCTCTAGGGTGGCAAAGAGTCAGACACGACTAAAGCAACTTAGCAGTCATGTGCTCATCAGATGGCAGCAGAGCTAAGAAATAGAGAAAGGGCTCTAGAAGCAAGGTGATCCTTGCAGGGTAGTGAATCTGTTAACATACTCTTCAAAACTATTAGAGGAAATGTGACCCTTCCTCCCCAGGACCTCAGGGCTAAAAATTAGCTTGCTGCTGGTAAGTCGCTTCAGTCGTGTCCGGCTCTGTGCGACCCCATAGACGGCAGCCCACCAGGCTCCCCCGTCCCTGGGATTCTCCAGGCAAGAACACTGGAGCAGGTTGCCATTTCCTTCTCCAATGCATGAAAGTGAAAAATGAAAGGGAAGTCACTCAGTCGTGTCTGACTCCTAGCGACCCCATGGACTGCAGCCCACCAGGCTCCTCCATCCATGGGATTTTCCAGGCAAGAGTACTGGAGTGGGGTGCCATTGCCTTCTCCAAAAACTAGCTTAGAGACCCCAAAGACTCCAGACTTTGGGACATACTCGAATAACACGGCCAGACTTTGAGATCTGGAGGGAAAGAAAGAATTATAAAGCTCAATGAATGTGAAGGAAAGGCTAGGAGAGAGGAAAGTTGTAGCTATTATGTTGAATCATCGTTTAAAAGAATGAGGCTGGACCATTACTATTATAAACAGACTGATTCCTCTGGAGTACTCACTGCCACAATCATTCCAAAAGAATGTTGATGTACAAGAAGAATCAAATGTACTCTGTGTAAACCTGGAAAGTTAATAGCAGGACAGGGAGAGAGATTCTGCTCAGTATTAGGAAGACATCTACACACATAAAAAGAAATAGTTATGTCCTCAAAGTGTTGAAACAGGGGAATAAATATGTAATTAAATTATTTAATAAATCTTAGACTATTGTTTTCCATAGACAAGTTATGTGACTCACTTGTACACCTTTGTTCATAAAGATTAATTGCCTACTCTTCAACACAACTTTGTTACTTTTAAATAGCAATAATAGCTGATACCCTTTGCATGTCAGGTACCATTCTAAATGCATTATGCATATTGAGTCACCTAATCCTCATGAAAATCCTATTATTCTTGTACAATTATTATCCCCATTCTATAGATAAATAAAGTCAGGAAATTGAGAGGCGGACTTTTCTGAGAGTAGGTGGCAGAGCCAGGATTCAAACCAAGCACTGTGTTTGCAGTGTCCATTCTCTGAAAGCAGGACTAGCCTATTCCCTGCACTCTCCTACGCTTATCTAATCTCTTCTCCCTGACAACAGTGGTTCTTAAATTAAGGCTCTTTCAGAATTGGAGAGTATGTTAAAATACTTACTAGTAAGGCCCACTCCCAACTTTCTGATTTAGAAGGTCTGGGGAGAGGCCTGAGAGTCTGCATTTCTAACACATTTACAGGTGCTGCTGCTGCTGCTCTTGATTCTGCTGCCCTGGGAACCTCACTTTGAGAACCACTAGTCAGGAAAATCATGGTCTCTGGAATGTTCAACTAATCAGATGCCTAGTCGCTCAGATGTTCCCAACCAAGGAATCGAACTTACATCTTTTGTGTCTCCTGCATTGGCAGGTGGGTTCTTTACCACTAACACCACCTGGGAAGGCCATTCACCTAATCTGAAGTGAATATATTATATATATATATATACACACATATATATATTTATATTTACTATATAAATATATATAGTAAAGCAAACTTCCAGATTTTCAAGCTGGAAACTTTTTAGAAAAAACAGAGGAACCAGAGATCAAATTGCCAACATCTGTTGGATCATCAAAAAAGAGAGAGAGCTCCAGAAAAACATCTATATCTGCTTTATTGACTATACCAAAGCCTTTGACTGTGTGGATCACAACAGAATGTGGAAAATTCTGAAAGAGATGGGAATACCAGAACACCTGACCTGCCTCTTGAGAAATATGTATGCAGGTCAGGAAGCAACAGTTAGAACTGGACATGGAACAACAGACTGGTTCCAAATAGGGAAAGGACAACGTCAAGGCTGTTTATTTTCACCCTGCTTATTTAATTTATATGCAGAATACATCATGAACAATGCTGGGCTGGATGAAGCACAAGCTGGAATCAAGATTTCTGGGATAAATATCAATAACTTCAGATATGCAAATGACACCACCCTTATGAGAGAAAGCAAAGAAGAACTAAAGAGCCTCTTGATGAAAGTAAAAGAGGAGAGTGAAAAATTTGGCTTAAAGCTCTACGTTCAGAAAACTAGGATCATGGCATCCAGTCCCATCACTTCATGGCAAATAAATGGGGAAACAATGGAAACAGTGACAGACTTTATTTTGGAGGGGCTCCAAAATCACTGCAGATCGTGACAGCAGCCATAAAATTAAAAGATGCTTACTCCTTGGAAGAAAAGTTATGACTAACCTAGATAGCATATTCAAAAGCAGAGACATTACTTTGCCAACAAAGGTTCCAACTAGTCAAGGCTATGGTTTTTCCAGTGGTCATGTATGTATGTGAGAGTTGGACTATAAAGAAAGCTGAGTGCCAAAGAATTGATGCTTTTGAACTGTGGTGTTGGAGAAGACTTTTGAGAGTCCCTTGGACTGCAAGGAGATCCAAGCAGTCCATCCTAAAGGAAATCAGTCCTGAATATTCATTGGAAGGACTGATGTTGAATCTGAAACTCCAATACTTGGGCTACCCGATGTGAAAAACTGACTCATTTGAAAAGACTCTGATGCTGGGAAAGATTGAGGGCAGGAGGAGAAGGAAAAGACAGAGGATGAGATGGCTGGATGGCATCACCAACTCAATGGACATGAGTTTGAGTGAACTCCGGGAGTTGGTGATAGACAGGGAAGCCTAGTGTGCTGCAGTCCATGGGGTCACAAAGAGTCGGGCACAACTGAGTGACTGAACTGAACTAAACTGAACTGAACTGAAATATCCATCCATCCATAGTAAATGGTATCCATCAGGACAAAGGCTGTACATTATCACAGAAGTGTACCATTAGGCCACCTAAAAAGAAAAGTTCATTTATCTCTTTATACAACCACTCAGGGCAGCTCAGTCAGGATTGTCAGTCAGGATATAGCATACCCCCAGAATTATGTTGCTTCCTGACCTGCCATTCCTTATGACATTTATTTTCATCAAAGTCAAAGCTGAGACTCTGCTACATGTAGGTTCCATCAGGAGGGCATGGGAAGGTATACCCAACACCCTAGCTATACCAAACACTCCTAGGTCCAGACCCATGTCATTTCTACACACATTCCAATTGCAAGCAATAAGTCACCTAGCTATAATAATCACAGGAGAGATTTAGAAGGTAATCTGTATACTGAAAAATGGAACATGGGAAAAATAGATTTGGAGGTTAATATGCAATCTCTGCTACTCAAATGCTACTTCCTATGGTTCTCCTTTGTGCCTGACTTGCTAGCAGTGCTGAATATTGCATACACATTTTATGTTCTCATAAGGTCCAAAGCAGTCAGGATTTCCACACTGGAGAGACTCAAATAAATTGATCAGTCAAATTACCCAGAGTAAGATATTTAACTTACCTATAATTATTTAATTACTAAAGTATGCTAATGATATCTGTCCCATCAATCTTGAAGACATACTGTAAAAATGTTAATAGCTCTTGTATTATGTCAGGCAGTTCACTAAGCATTTTACTTGAATTGTTCATTTAATCATCACCCAAACTCTATTGCAAGGAAGGAAACCTCATTTTTCAGGTGAGAAAAGAACCATATATAGAACAAGCGACTGATCCCAATTGCACAGCTATTGTGTAGAACTGTGTTTTAGATACATATAGGTGTGACTTCAAGTCTACACTTTGATCTACTACTGATTCTTCAAAAATATAAACATGAAATGATAAATTATTTAATGTATGAATTGAACCACCTTCCAAAGATTAGAAAGTTGTTCATGGCATTAATATTTAGTTCAATGATATTTCCTAAGAGGTTATTGCATAGAGTGGAAGGAGTCTGATTTGGGGACATCTAACCTGCTAGTTCTCACACTTGGGCGTGTGCCAATTTTATATGGAAAACTTCCCCTGAAAAGGCCACTATCTGGACCCACACCAGACCAATAAGTCAGTATCTCTGAGGTGAGGAACAGGCATCCATATGCTAATACGTGTTTTAACAGCATAGAACTAACCAACAGAACATATTCAACTAATTAAGGGGTGACTCTGCTGACTCACCCCTTCATGGTTCTCGGCCTTGTCATGGTGAAGTGGCTTGAATCACTCAATAAGCCATTCCATGCAGGGCTACCCAAGACAAACGGGTCATAGTGAAGAGCTCTGACACAACATAGGCCCCTAGAGGAGGGAATAGCAAACCACTCTAGTATTCTTGCCCCAAGAATCCCATGAACAATATGAAAAGGCAGAAGGACATGACACCGGAAGATGAGCCTCCCTCGTTCAGCTGGTGTCCAATATGCTACTGCAGAAGAACAGAGGTCAGTTACTAACATCTTCAGAAAGAATGAAGAGGCTGCGACAAAGCAGAATGATGCTCAGTTTTGGATATGTCTGGTGGTGAAAGTAAGGCCCAATGCTGTAAGAACAATATTGCACAGGAACCTAAAATATTAGATTCAAGGATTAGATCTGGTAGGCAGAGTGCCTAAATAACTAAGGACAGAGGTTCAGAGGTGATGACCAAAACCATCCCAGTGAGAAAGAAATGCAAGAAGGCAAAGTCATTCTCTGAGGAGGCCTTACATACAACTGAGAAAAGAAGAGAAGTGAAAGGCAAGAGAGAAAGGGAAAAATATACCCAACTGAATGCAGAGTTCCAGAGAATAGCAAGGAGAAATAAGAAAGCCTTACTAAATGAACAGTGCAAAGAAGTAGAGGAAAACAATGGAATGGGAAAGACCAGAAATCACTTCAAGAAAATTGGAGCTATCAAGGGAATATTTCCTGCAAGGATGGGCAAAATAAAGGACAGAAACAGCAAAGACTAAACAGAAGCAAAAGAGAATTACAAGAGATGGCAAGATTACATAGAAGAACTATACACAAAAAGGGCTTAATGACCTGGATAACCATGATGATGTGGTCATGCACCTAGAGACAGGCATCCTGGAGTGTAAAGTCAAGTGGGCCTTAAGAAGCATTACTAAAAACAAATCTAATGGAGGTGATGGAATTCCAACTGAGCTATTTCAAATCATAAAAGATGATGCTGTTAAAATATTGCACTCAATATATCAGCAAATTTGGAAAGCTCAGCAGTGGCCACAGGACTGGAAAAGGTCAGTTTTCATTTCAATCCCAAAGAAGAACAGTGTGAAAGAATGTTCAAACTACAATAGTGCTCATTTTGCATGCTAGTAAGGTGATGCTCAAAATCCTTCAACCTAGGCTTCAGCAGTACAATAACGGAGAACTTCCAGATGTACAAGTTGGGTTTAGAAAAAGCAGAAGAACCAGAAATCAAATCAACATTCATGGGATTATAGAGAAAGCAAGGGAGTTCCAAAAAACATCTACTTCTGCTTCATTGACTATACTAAAGCCTTTGACTGTGTGGATCACAACAAACAGTGGAAAATTCTTACATTCCTTAAAGATATGGGAATACCTTACCTGGCTTCTGAGAAACCTGTATGCAGGTCAAGAAGCAATGGTTAGAACCTTACATGGAACAACTGACTGGTTCAAAATTGGAAAAGGAGCATGACAAGGCTGTGTATGTTGCCACCCTGTTTATTTAACTTGTATGCAGAGTACATTGTGCAAAATGTACAGCTGGATGAATCACAAGCTGGAGTCAAGATTGCCAGGAGAAATATCAATAACTTCAGATATGGAGAAGGAAATGGCAACCCACTCCAATATTCTTGTCTGGAAAACCCCATGGACGGAGGAACCTGGTAGGCTACAGTCTATGGGGTCACAAAGAGTCTGACAGGACTGAGCAACTTCACTTTCACTTTCTTTCACTTCAGATATGCAGATGATACCACTCTAATGCCAGAAAGTGAAGAGGAACAAAAGAGCTTCTTGATGAGGGTGAAAGAGGAGAGTGAAAAAGCTGGCTTAAAACTCACATTCAAAAATCTATGATCATGGCATCCAGTCCCATCATTTCATGGCAAATAGAAGGGGAAAAATTGGAAGCAGTGATAGATTTTCTTCCTTGGCTCCACAGTCACTGCAGACAGTAACTGCAGCTATGAAATTAAAAGATGTTTGTTCCTTGGAAGGAAAGTCATGATAAACCTGCTGTTGCTAAGTTGCTTCAATCATGTCCGACTCTGTGCAACCCCATAGACAGCAACCCACCAGGTTCCTCTGTCCCTGAGATTCTCTAGACAAGAATACTGGAGTGGATTGCCATTTCCTTCTCCATGATAAATCTAGGCAGCACATTAAAAAGCAGACAAGTTACTTTGTCGACAAAGATACATATAGTAAAAGCTATGGTTTTTCCAGTAGTCATGTCTGGATGTGAGAGTTGGACTATAAAGAAGGCTGAACACTGAAGCATTGATACTTTCAAACTGTGGTGCTGGAGAAGACTCTTGAGAGTCCCCTGGACAGCAAGGAGATCAAACCAGTCAATCCTAAAGGAAATCAACCCTGAATACTCATTGGAAGGACTGATGCTGAAGATAAAACTCCAATACTTTGGTCACCTGATACAAAGAGCCAACTCATTAGAAAAGACCCTGATGCTGGGAAAGATAGAAAGCAATAGGAGAAGAAAATGGCAGAGGATGAGATGGCTAAGATAGCATCACTGACTCAACGGACATGAATTTGAGTGAACTCTGGGAGACTGGAGGACAGGGAAGCCTGGCATGCTTCAGTCCATGGGGTGACAAAGAGTCGGACATGACTTAGCATGACAACAACTGCTGACTCAGGAAGTAGGTAGCTGGTATAGGCCTAGATGCCAAGCCACCTTCTATAGGTAAACTTTAAATTCTTACTATCATTCAACTCAGATATGTTATTAAATGTCTTCAACATTTCCATAAACCCAGATACGTTTCAGCACACATTCTGCCATTCAGTTAAGTTTTCTGTTAATGACTGGTACTCTAAAAACTTGTCTTCATGCTGTAACACACAACTCACAGGAAATTCTTTTAGTAATACATTTTTTTCCCACATTTTAAAACTTTTTGTTTTACATCAGAGTATAGCCAATTAACAGTGTTGTGATACTTTGGGGTGGACAGAGAAGGGAATCAGACATACACCTATATGTATCCATTCTCCCCCAAACACCCCACCCATCCAGGCTGCCAACAACACTGAGCAGAGTTCCATGTGCTATACAGTAGATCCTTGTTGGCTATCCATTTTAGTTTATTTTTTTTTCTCTTTTGGAGAATCATTTATTTAATGAGTACAACCAAACCAATTAACTTCCAGACCTGCTCTTTCATTTTGGATGTTTAGCAGAGCTGGTTTTGACTTAAAGTATTATCTATAGTTTTGAAAATTCCACAAATTCCCTGTTACTCTGGAATAGGGCATTTCTCATTGTTGGCTCCTGTGACTGATGGTTTTAAAACATTGTTCAGTCGCTCAGTCATCTCTGACTCTTTGCAGTTTTAAATCATGGATGAAAATTATTTGACTCTCTTTCTCTTAAGAGGCAGGGTGTATGTCTACCTCTCTTGAATCTGGGTCAGCTATTGTTGCTTCGGTCAATAGAATATGGCAAAATGATGGAGTGAACTTTTTTTTTTTTTTTTTGTCTTTTTTTTTTATTAATTTTTATTTTTTTAGTTTGTTTTGCTTTACAATACTGTACTCATTTTGCCATACATTGACGTAAATCAGCCATAAGTGTACCTGAGTTAAAGTTTGATCATGAAAGGCCATGCTGCTTTGCCCTTACTCATGAAAACACATGGTCTTGGCGCCTTGAGCTCCCCTGTAAGAAGTCTATCAGTTCAGAGGCCACCATGCTATAAGGGTGCCCGGGCCATGTGGAAAGGCCATATACAAAGCATCTCGCCAGCTATCTCAGTTTAGTTAAGTCTTTGAATCACATTTGGGGAGCTTCTCTGGTGGCTCAGATGGTAACAAATCTGCCTGCAATGCAGTAGTCCTAGGTTTGATCCCTGGGTCAGGAAGATCCCCTGGAGAAGGGAATGGCTACCCACTCTAGAATTCTTGTCTGGAGAAGCCCATGGACAGAGGAGCCTGGTGGGCTACAGTCCACGGGACCGTAGAGTTGGACACAACTGGGTGACTAACATGCCCAGATATTGGATATGTGAATGAAGAAGCCTTCAAACATGGCATGCCCAGTCTTTCAAACCTTCTACATAGAGGCTCCAAATTTGGTGGAGCAGATGCAAACATCCCCAATTTGCCCTGTCTAAATTCCTGACCCACAGAATCTCTGGGTATAATCAAACAGTGGTTGCCAGTTCAATTGCCACCCCTGCTGGCATCGAATTTGGAGTATACATTTTCATGCTTTAAATATAGCAGTGTGTGCATGTCTGAAAATACCCAGATGGACACGAAGATGGACCTTACTCTGAACTCCTCAGGGTGATAAACAGCACAATTAATTTCTAATATTGCTTCAGTGCAATATTGTTCTAATGTTATTTAAGCCTCCGTATAATACACCAGGATGTTTTTAAAATCTGCTAACAATTGCAACTCAGATCATGTCTACATTTGCATCTCTGTCATCTATTCCTCTCATAAGAAGAGAATAAAATATGTTTTTTCCCCTTCTGGAAGAACAAAAGAGCTGGTGATGAAATATAAATTCTGCAGTTTATCTGAGTTTTAATATTTGATCTGTAGCAGAGACTGTTAGGGAGAAGGCAATGGCGACCCACTCCAGTACTCCTGCCTGGAAAATCCCATGGACAGAGGAACCTGGTAGGCTGCGGTCCATGGGGTCACTAAGAGTCAGACACAACTGAGTGACTTCACTTTCACTTCTCACTTTCATGCATTGGAGAAGGAAATGGCAACCCACTCCAGTGTTCTTGCCTGGAGAATCCCAGGGACGGGGGAGCCTGGTGGGCTGCCGTCTATGGCGTCGCACAGAGTCAGACACGACTGAAGCAACTTAGCAGCAACAACAGCAGAGACTATGAGGTGTTCTTCAATATCAGCCCTCTCTTTCCTCAGTGATAGAACCCCTGAATATTAATTGGTCATGCAAAGGCACAAAATAAAGATCACACTGAAGTGCTGTGTGATTATGACCAAGTCCGGGCCAATCAAATGTAGGCAGAATTTGTGAAATTCCTGGGAAGTAACCATGAGGTGAAGATGCCTTTTTATTTCTCTTTTCTTCTACCTGGTCTCCAAAATGAGGATAGGATGACTGGACCTCCAACAGCCGTGTCAGACAAAGAAACAGACATTGCAATGCAGAGGATGGCAGACGAATCGGAAACCATGAACTGCATTCCCCATGAACCAGGCATTGTCATACCAGCCCAGGACTGCCTGTGTTACCTTTTCTCTCTGGTAAAGCTCACTCTATTTTTGGTATTTCTCTCACTTGCCACAGCATCTGATCCTTCCTAATACCCAGACACTTAAAAGTCACAAATGGATTATCAGACTATGACAAAAGACACTTCCCTATTTAAAAGCCATCATTTAAAAAGGATATTTTATGATGAAACTGAATGTATTTTCTCTTTCTTGGTTGCTCTTTCCTGGAGCTGTAAAAGGGATAGAGAAGGTGAAATATACAGTTCTCATGGAGGAAACATGAGAGTCTGAAATCATTTAATGTATGGAAAAATTGTTGCTAGGTGACTGCTGTCTGAAAGCTTGCTGAGGTGTGTTGGCACCTTGAAGAAAATGCAAGTAGGAGTAATGTTTCCTAAGTTTACCCCTTAATGAAGAGGCTGCGTTATGTTTAAATGGTGAGCATTGGGTAAACAAGTAAGAGGAAAAGAAAAAAAATTTCTTCATGTGAGATAAAACAACTTTTCTCTGCAAGCAGTCACATCTCTGGAGGCAGGAGCAGGCTCTGGCAAAGACGGTGATGGGCAGCTTCCTCATTGTTCCCGGAGCTCCAGGCATGCAGCACTTTCTCAGAGATAGTAGCAGCAGCTGCCACAAAACTCAATTTTAGCTTGTAACACCTGCCAGACACTGAGTCGCTTGGGAAGAGGGGGGTCAGGTGCTGATGGTCCTTTTGACAAGGAGAGGCCTGGGCTGATTCTGGTGACAATCTTGTGTCACACATCCTGAATGTGTTGATATGGGAGTTGAGGGCAAGACAGACACGGAACTTCTTCATGACGGCAGAGTGAGCACGCGTGGACCAGAAATAGGTCGAGAGCACAGTGAGCCTTTGCCCTGAGATCAACCCCCACTCCCTCTGCCGGGAGTTCCTGACGACAGTAGAGAAATCAGCCTTCCACACCCTCTTCCCTCCTACCAGACCTCCCCAAATGCTCTAGCCAGCTCTGAATTTAAATCTTGCTCCAAAATGCAGCTAAAACCTTCAGCTGAATGCAAAGGGAGATATTTGTCATTATAAGGTTTTCTCAAATGGGAATACAGGTTGGTCTCACTGGGTGTGAAAAGAAGTGGTGGAGAAGGTTAAAAGCTCAGGGTCATGAAGCAGCAGATTCTAATGGGGATATCAGAACTAGAAAGGGATACTCTGACATGAGAATACAGGCTTGCACTCACCCTCTCCCTTGCTCCTTCAATTAATTTCAATTACCAGATTGTTGGTTTTGACCGTGGCAGTTTGAATGATACAGACAGAAACATTTCTAATGATGAGACATCATACTTTGAATCAACCCTTCTGCCATATAATTTACCTGAAGTCTCCAACTCTACTCTGACCCGCAGATGGTGAAAGAGCACACACGGCCATGTCCATCCCTGTGCAGCTGGAAATGGATACAGAATCTAAGCTAGGAAACATTGCCCGTTGGGTGTATACAGGTCTTTGCTGGGTTTCTAATGTTTCAGGCTGAAATAGGGGTGCGGAACAAAGTGCAGGCGCCCAGCAGTATTTCCAGCAAAGCTACTGTTGTCTCCCACCAGGCAGCAGTATTGGTAGGCTTGCAATTATTATTATTTGCTTTTTTAAAAAAGATCAGTTCAGAAATCCTGAATAATAATTTACCTCACAAGAATTCACTCATTATGTAGTTATTCTATTCCTTCTGCTCTTTCAAAACCTTATTTTTGTAGCTAGGCATGAAATAATCTCCCAGAGCTTCAGGAGCAGGTCTTTTTTATTCATGTGATTGCAAACAGAAACTCCTTATTCAAGAAGGAAAAGGTTATTAAACTGAGCGAAGGTCTTTCAATATTAAAATAAAAAAGGAACTGTGACTGCAATCTTAACTGTGAGGCACGATGTGAGAGGTGTGGGCAACGCACAGCTCCGTGTCGGCCTGTCCAAACCAGCACATGGCCAGCAGTCAATTGAAAAGTCAATTTGTTAATAATCTCATTCGCAATGCATTCAGTTTTTTTTTTTTTTTTAAATATCTGCTTATTGTCTGGGGGTGTCCAGGCTTGTTTCCTAAATGAAATTCAAAAGTTATTAGAACCTTGAGCTGCTATATTCAGAAATGCTCATTCGGGAACCATCTTGATACTCAGGTAATGATTTCCAAATGTCTTTGAGGTCAGAACACAGACTTCCTACCTGTTTATGCAGCCAATTTGTACTGACTCTTGAGCTTCAGTTCACTTAACATTGATTTGGGATAGGAGTTAATGCTGATTATATGGTGAAAGAAAGTCCTGTAATTTTCGCCGTTTTATCATCTTATCATCTCCTGCTCTACCACAAACTGGGCAATTTTCTTCTATAAAATGTATTCAACTACATCACAATCCAGAAATTTTAGGGCTTCTCTACAACAGCCCTCTCCCAGTGCATAAATTGTCCCCAAAGTATCCCAATTGCCTTCAAGACTGCAAGACAGAATTTATCAGCCAGCATTCTGAGCACACCACGGGCTTCATAGGAAATTAAGCAGAAAAGTCATATGAAGCCATCTTATTGTGTGTTATCAAGAAACAAAATGAACTAATTATTATTTCCTTTTCCCCCCAAAGATTTGCAATTCCTTGATGAAAGTCGAATAATACCAAAAGATTTCAAGGCAACCCTTTAGAAAGTGACCTTTTGCTTTCCCCATTCCATTTGTCCTATGTGTTAACTGACTTTGAAAAAGCACTATATTATCTTTTTAGAAAAAAAAGAAAAGGATAGATCTGATTTGTGAACACCAACATCCTACAGCATCAAAGCATTGTTTAAACCATCACCCAGCAGAGCTGAGAACACCTATCCAAGAGAGCGAGAGAGAACAGATTTAAAAAAAAAAAAAAAAAAAAAGACCACTTAACAGTCTCAAATGAAAGAGTGCCACTGCCATCTAGAGGGAGAGGTGAGAGTAGTCAGCCATCAAGTCAAGCAGGAAAAAGATTTTAATTATTATCCTGCATTACCAGTGTTAATTATCCTATTCATCTGGTGTACAGAAGTCACATTTATTCACTCTTTGTTCTAAGAAACGTATGGGCTTGGTGGGGACAAATGGATGTGGGAATTCATAAAAGCAGTTCTCTCCTGGCCAGATGCTTCCCTGAGTTGCTGACACGTTCGCAAAGATGATGTGAGTACCCGTGTTATTGTATGAAATTACTGGCTTTGACACTCAGGGAATCATCTGTAGGTTTTCCTTAGATTTCTGGGCCCCAAATCAGCATACCTATTTCTTTTTATACCCATATAACATTTCTCCCTTACAACATAATTTGTCTGAGTAATCAAATGTTTTTGTTTTTAAAAAATTGTTGCCATTCCATTAAGTGAAATGTGAAGATATTTAATATATATTAAATTAAGATGGCCTAGAAAATTATGAAAACAAGAATAACTGCGGCTATAAAAAGAAGCCAAATTTGGAAACATTATTAAGCTTACATGGCGCTTATAGGGATGGGAGGCTAAGAAAATAAAGTTTGTTGATATTTCCATTAATATTCAGGCCAGAAACAATGAGAAGACAAGAATTATTATGGTATGCTATTGCTTTGGACATACTATTGTTTAATTTTAAATGTAGGTTTAATTTAGAAATAAAGGTGCATCTCTTAAAAGTATTTTCCCCCTTGAGAGAGAATGTATCTTTTTTCTGCTCTCGGCAATCTTGGAGAAAGGAGTTTTTGTGAATCTTAACAGCAATAGTGGTTGATTAAAATGTAATTTGTGGCTTTAAGCCAAAAAGCAATATTTCTTCCCACTGTGCCCTTGAAATTTCTATTTACAATGGCAATAAAAAATATGACTGAGAAAAAAAAGACTCCAATTTTACTTCAGTTTCACCAACACTGTTTCAGCAAAGAACAGTTTACCTGTCATGTGAGTATTGTTAGTATTATTATTTAAACTATGGTCTTTCCCTTCAACAGACTAAAGAAGGGGAATGGCGGGAGTAATTAGTCATTTAGAATGATTTCTTACTTGAGACGAGTCTGAAACTGTTAAGTAGCTCTATAATGCAGGAAAGCAGTACTTCTATTTTTCTTATTTTTTTCAAGTAAGTACTAGTATAAATGACATTTATTTATTTACCCTTTAATAAATGATCCTGTAAAGGGTGACCTCTTTTTACCCTAGGTGTCCAAGATCCTGGGTATATTACCAGATGGTCATGTGCTTAAAAATTAGATACACTATAAAATAAAATGGTAAAAAAACAAATGAGTAGAGCCAAAGTTTGACTCAATTTTGACTAGAAAATTAGTTATCATCAATTACTATGTTAATACAGGGAAATCTCTATAAATAAAAGGTTTCAATGTTTTATCATTTTATTTACAAGTAGTTTATCAGAACATTTTAGATCAAATTAAAATATTCTTTGGATTCTATAATTTGGGGATCATGAATTTAGATACAGATTTTTATACATCCTTCTTGGATAGATTCACTAGACTTTCATGATTTAAGATTGGTATCTCTTACCAATTCTGGGAAATTCACAGCCATTATTTCTTGAAATATTTTATTTCCCCCTTTCTCTATGTTCTCTCTTTCTAGAACTTTGAGTAGAAATAAGCTGTACTTTCTCACTCTGTATTCTATGCTCTTAACCTCTTTTTGTCTCTTGATATCTCGTTCTGCATAATATCTTCAACTATGTCTTCCAATTCACTAATTTTCTCTTATGCTATTTCTAGACTTCTATTAAATCTGTTCCTTGTACTTTTAGTTTTAAAAATTGCTTTTTACTTTTCTAGAAATTTTAATTTTTTCATATCTCCTTAATAATCTTATTACCTTACTCATCATTTTTTAAATGTTATATTTTTTCTATTAATAAAACTGAGTAACCACGCTTATTTTCTATTCTGTCTCTAATATCATCAGTATCTGAAGGCTTTTATAACTTGATACTACCATCTTCTATTTCTGATAGTTCTCACTTTCCTGTTTTGTTTCTTTCATGTTTTGGAATTTGGGCTATAAATCCATATTTCTTAGGACATTCATGGGAATTATTTGAGAACTGAATTGAAGGTGAATTCCTCCAGAGAGGATTTGTATTTGTTTCTTCCATATCCCTAAAACATACTGATCTCAAAGCATTTCAAAACTACCTGAGGACTGTCCTGTGGCTAGAAAAATCCAAAGAGATCTTTTTTGCTTCAAATCATTGTCAAACTTTGAGAGACTTCCTTTTCTGTGGTTAAGAGTGCCAAGGTAAGGAGTATTATTCTGAATTTTTATTTCATCCTTGTCCTGAGGGTTCAGAGGTGTCCAATTTTTATATGGACTATCTTTTCTAAACCCCCATACTTAGCTCAAATGGTAAAGAATCTGCCTGCGATGCAGGAGACCAGGGTTTGATCCCTGGGTAGGGAAGATCCTCTGGAGAAGGGAATGGCCTGAAGAATTTCATGGACAGAGAAGCCTGGAAGGCTACAGTTGGTGGGGTCACAAAGAGTCAGACACAACTGAGCAGCTAACACACACACATACTTAGCAGTCCCTAGGCTATTTCTCCCATTTTCCATATACTGTGGAGACATAAAAATTAAAGATCCGGTCACTCGGATTTGGCAAATATTTTCAGGTGGCAAGTTGACCTCAGGGATCCAGTTATCTGCCTGAGTTCTCACTTATGCTTAGGTTTTTGCCTCTGAGAATTTAATTCCTTGCCAGAATATCAGTGACAAAATAATGTGGAAGATTTTCCATTGTTTTATGTCAGAAGTTTTGTCAAAGAATCTAGAATGCTATTGCTAAAAATAGAAGCACATTTATATTGAATCTAAACATAAATCTATACATGTATTATGTCCCATATATTTAGAGATACTGAAAACTCAGTTTCTTGCTACATATTGCTCAGTGATTTGACTGATCTTCCCAAAATAAATCTAATTATGCCGTTTTCCCCTTTAAACTTATCCGTCCCTTGCATCAGGATAAACTTCAGTCTCCCTAAAAGCAGAGACATTACTTTGCCAACAAAGGTCCATCTAGTCAAGGCTATGGTTTTTCCAGTGATCATGTATGGATGTGAGAGTTGGACTGTGAAGAAAGCTGAGCGCCGAAGAATTGATGCTTTTGAACTGTGGTGTTGGAGAAGACTCTTGAGAGTCCCTTGGACTGTAAGGGGATACAATCAGTCCATTCTAAAGATCAGTCCTGTGTGTTCATTGGAAGGACGGATGCTAAAGCTGAAGCTCCAGTACTTTGCCCACCTCATGCAAAGAGTTGACTCATTGGAAAAGACTCTGAAGCTGGGAGGGATTGGGGGCAGGAGGAGAAGGGGACGACAGAGGATGAAATGGCTGGATGGCATCACTGACTCGATGGACATGAGTCTGAGTGAACTCAGGGAGTTGGTGATGGACAGGGAGGCCTGGCGTGCTGCAATTCATGGGGTCGCAAAGAGTCGGACATGACTGAGCGACTGAACTGAACTTAACACATCCTAGGCTTCCCTGGTGGCTCAGACAGTAAAGAATCTGCCTGCAATGCAGGAGACCCATGTTCAATCCCTGGGCCAGGAAGACCCCATGGAGAAGGAAACGGCAACCCACTCCAGTATTACTCCCTGGGAAATCTCAAGGACAGAGGAGCCTGGCAGGCTACAGTTCACGGGGTTGCAAAGAGTTGGACGTGACTGAGTGACTAAGTTTCAGTTTCAGTTTAACACATCTTAGAGCATGTGTAGAGCTTGCCACTCTCTAGCCTCCAATTTCTCTATGATTAACACCATTACCACTAACACCATCATTCAGTCAGTGAATCAAACGATTTCTGATCCATGCACACTCTCTAACCTTTTCACAATTTATTGCTAGAGCACTGCTTTCCTCTTAGTCTTCCTCAAATTTCACATTATCTGTCACCTCATACAGGAAGTCCTCCTTGAATCCCAAATCTAGGGTTAATTGTACCCTTCCTTGGTACTCCCATGTGATAGGGAATAGGGAATCATACTTCATCAGGCATAATTAGGTATAATTCCCCATCGTAGCTTTTGTCACATTGTTATACAATTGCCTGTTTAAACTGCTGAATCCTCCACTATAACACAGGCTTTATAAAAGCAGGCATATTTGTCCTGTTCAACTATATATTGGCACGTACCAGAATCCCTGCAACATCATAGACACTCAGTGAATATTTTTATATAAAAATAAAGTATATTTTAGCTTTTTCTTAATTGTAAACAAAGGAATCATTGTGCCTTGGTATTTCTATGGGATTGAGTAATAAATTACTAACACAAAGATATGGGGATTTGTATTCACTTTAAGGACATTGTTATTTCAGAAACTTATTTTTATCTTGAAAAGGCAATCTTCCAAAATATTAAATATAAGCCTGAAACTCAGTTAAAGCTGTTGCCAAGAGGACTTCAAATCATAAAAGCTTTTGGGACTGTATTCCTATTGTCTATAAAGAATGATTTAATTTCTTCATTATAATTCCTGCTGCATTGAAAGGAAACAAGGTAAAAGACTCATCAGAAGGTCTTCATAACTGAAATCTTAGGAGACTGTGGTAATTTGACACTCATTAAAACAACAGCTAAAATGATGAGAGGTAGACAGACCCCAGTCCCAAAAGACAGGAAGTGCAGCATGCTGTGTCCACAAGTTGCCTAATTTTTACATTTTTCCTTCTTCTCTCTCCCCTGAATCTTCAGTTACTTGTTCTGTTTGTGTTTCTAATTCATTGCCTTCAAGATTCATGTGATGGTCTTTTATTCATCAGAAGTAAGCCAAGGAATCTGATGTAGCCAATACTGTACACGTGCTACAAAGTTATCTATTAACTAAATGATTTCAAGCTGAAAATATGACCACTGTGTTTTTTTAAAAAACAGAGGTAATTAGTTATCCAATATTTTGATTTTAATGAAATCAGGGCAAAGTGGCAATTTACAGACACGATATAAATTTGCACAAAGGACGTTGTTCTTTATGGCAAATAAAGTGAGCCAGGTCGTGCAGATCATAAACCAAGCTCAAAACATCACAAGAAAATAAGCTGGATTTAAAATCATGAAATCTAGAACACAGAGTATATGCCTAATATTGAAAATTCACAATATAATCAGTAACATGGTAGTAGGTCCCTTGGAAACTCTTGGACTTTTTATTCTTTAACTCTTTAGAAACATTTACAGAGATATGAAAAAAGTGATATAAGCAACTTCTTTTAAGTTTTTGTTCATTAATTATAACCTGTGAGAGAATTAACTGGGCTCTTGAATCAGCATCAGAATTGTTACTATAAAATTTCCAGGTCTAAATTTGATGGTCAGGCTTTTCAGGATGTTAGACCCTAGTAATATTTTATGATAGAGATTTGTGAAATCCCTTTTCTATAGGAGAAATTCAGCACTCCTTTCTCACTTAAATTCCTCTTTCAGTTCAGTTCAGTTCAGTTGCTCAGTCGTGTCCAACTCTTTGCGACCCCATGAATCACAGCACGCCAGGCCTCCCTGTCCATCACCAACTCCCGGAGTTCACTCAGACTCACATCCATCGAATCAGTGATGCCATCCAGACATCTCATCCTCTGTCGTCCCCTTCTCCTCCTGCCCTCGATCCCTCCCAGCATCACAGTCTTTTCCAATGAGTCAACTCTTGACATGAGGTGGCCAAAGTACTGGAGTTTCAGCTTTAGCATCATTCCCTCCAAAGAAATCCCAGGGCTGATCTTCAGAATGGACTGATTGGATCTCCTTGCAGTCCAAGGGACTCTCAAGAGTCTTCTCCAGCACCACAGTTCAAAAACATCAATTCTTCGGCGCTCAGCTTTCTTCACAGTCCAACTCTCACATCCATACATGACCACTAGAAAAACCATAGTCTTGACTAGACGGACCTTTGTTGGCAAAGTAATATCTCTGCTTTTGAATATGCTATCTAGGTTGGTCATAACTTTTCTTCCAAGGAGTAAGCATCTTTTAATTTCATGGCCACAGTCACCATCTGCAGTGATTTGGGAGCCCAAAAACATAAAGTCTGACACTGTTTCCCCATCTATTTTCCATGAAGTGATGGGACCAGATGCCATGATCTTCATTTTCTGAATGTTGAGCTTCAAGCCAACTTTTTCACTCTCCTCTTTCACTTTCATCAAGAGGCTTTTTAGTTCCTCTTCACTTTCTGCCATAAAGGTAGTGTCATCTGCATGTCTGAGGTTATTGAGATTTCTACCAGCAATCTTGATTCCAGCTTGTGTTTCTTCCGGTCTAGTGTTTCTCATGATGTACTCTGCNTCAAGAGGCTTTTTAGTTCCTCTTCACTTTCTGCCATAAGGGTGGTGTCATCTGCATATCTGAGGTTAAATACCTCTTTAGAGATGATGGTCTCAGTGCATTATTATTGTACTGATATTTCACAGCTATGTAATGCATTCACTAGTATTAACAGAGATTTCAATATAAAGTCAAAATTAAACATGTAAGTGGTTTATCTGGAATCACCAGTGGCAAAGGTGAATCAGGGACAGACTGGTATCTATGTATCTGTCTCCCATGCCTGAATTTTGTCCAGTAGGTAGTCACCGTCCCTCTGAAGTGTAATTGAATTTTTACTTCCTTGAAAAGTAACATGCCACTGCTTTCTCAAAAGTACATGTATCCTATTTAAAAGATCTCTGATTCTAGACATGAGAGTCTCTTTAAAAGGAAGCCTGCTCTCCTCTGAGAGATGTGTACTGAGAGAATACATACTGTGAACGAGAAGAAACAAGCTGCTGAAGTGGATAATGACCCGAGTAGGATATTGAAGCCAAAGGTGTCTGGGAGGCAGCAATACCAAATGGAGGGAAGTGACTTGTGACGTGTGATAAGGATCAGTGTTAGTATTGATTTTAGTTACTTTGCTGACCTAAAAAAGGGAAAATACAGTAAGGTGATGAAATGTGCTGATGATACAAAGTGGAGAAATGTAGTCAACATAAGGTAAGAGAACAATAAAACTAACAATGACTTGAGTAGGCTCGAATTACGGGCTGAAAAGCTCCTTGAGCGATTCAATTTTTAGAAAGTCTAAAAAAAGTTAACATGAAATATGTAAGTGAAACACACTGAACCTTTGATGTTCCATCATTCTTCAAACTGTTTTCCCCAAAAGCGCAATGAGGAACTATTTTTTACCTTTCCAAATATTTAGGAACAGAAAATTGTAATGCTGGATATAATTCCACACGGAGGGTCAAATGAGAGAAAACATTAGTAGTATTTGGGAGATATTATGTCTCCATTCTTGAGAAAAACAAAAGAAACTATAATGAAGTTTGAATACTGAGTTAGGCAAGCTAGAATAACTCCTTAAAATGATGAAATTACTACTACAGATCTGATTAGTCTGCAACACTATGGAAAGTATTTCCACTGACAAAAGGTACAACGGAAAAGAAAATGTTAACCTTTTTCAAATCTACAATTATAAACAAAGGCTAAAACCCAGAAAAGATGTCAACTGAGAAGTAGACAGCATTCTTGAATGTTCTTATTTCAGGCTCTCATTATCTGAGTAGAGTTCAGACAAAGAAGAGTCCACGGTGTCGAAAGAAATGTGAAATAAACAAAGGGCAGGGAGAAAGGATGGATGAATCTGCGTCACACAGCCCCTGATATTGATGTCTTCGGATTGGCTGTGGTTGATAGGCCAATCAGCCCAGTATATGTCTCTTGAAGCCACTCGACAGAAGTGCTGTTCCTGCAGAACTGTCCCATCATTCGAATTGTCTTACAGTAATTCCTGAGGCACTTGGTCATTTAAATCCGCACACATTCTATAGCTATTTATAATAAGAAAGTTAAAACCTCTATTCAGAACTTTTTATTTAAATTTGTGTTCACAATATTTTGTTCTGTTTAATGGATAATGGTCCTTTAAGAAAAGTATGATTGAAGCATCTTTAATAAAAGCTATTATCTAATGCTCCTTTTAAAGTGTGTGTAGGGGTCCAGCTAAGGGTAACTAAGCGTGAAGTGTTGAATGAGTGAACAGTCTACTGCATAAAAAAGTAACCCATATCAGAGAGGGAAAAGGGAGGGGTACTTTTATTCCTCCATTTAAGCACCAGTAGAAATACTTTATTCTAATTAGAGGAAAAGCATAAACCCTTGAAGAGCCCCTCAAGGCAATGGCACCCCACTCCAGTACTCTTGCCTGGAAAATCCCATGGACGGAGGAGCATGGTGGGCTGCAGTCCATGGGGTCGCTGGGAGTCAGACACAACTGAGCAACTTCCCTTTCACTTTTCACTATCATGCATTGGAGAAGGAAATGGCACCCCACTCCAGTGTTCTTGCCTGGAGAATCCTAGGGACGGGGGAGCCTGGTGGGCTGCCGTCTATGGGGTCTCACAGAGTCAGACACGACTGAAGCAACTTAGCAGCAGCAGCAGCAGCATTTCTTAGCTATTTCTTATCTTCCTGCTTTTAGCTGCATGGGAAAATGGAGTAATAACAACAATAATAACAGTAAATATATTTTGAACCCTCACTATGTGGCAAGCAGGAGGATGAGTAAAACTAGAAATTGTACCAGAGTGGACAGTTTGTGATTCTTTGACTATTTTTTCTTTGGTAATTGAAAGAGGAGAAAAAATTAAATATTACAGTAAAGCATCAGAGAGATAGCCTGAAACCACTTACTTTCTGAATGAGAAAGAAAAATATAACTAACTACAACATATGATTTGTATTAAAACACATGGATGAGGTCAAAATTCTTGACTTATTGAGAAAAACAGTAAATTATATGAAAGACAGCTTACATTTTTTTAAATGTTTTGCTTCAAATCTGTCTTTGTGGTGTGAGCAAATGTTTCTTAAAAGTCTATTTTATGACATGTACAAATCATTTAATTTCAATTTCACCCTAACTTTATGGATTAAATGTTATTAATCCTATTTCATATATGAAGGAGTTAAGCTCCATAAAGTTTAAGTAAATTGTTCTTAAGTAAAAATCAATAGTAGCTGTCGGAGCCAGGATTCAAAACCAGGTCTGTTTAATCCTAACTAGTTTTCTTTTCCTTTCTCCATTATTATAGTGCTAACTTAGTACACAAATTCCAATTTTCAAGTTCACGATAATACTAAAATGTGCCCAGATCTTGCAAACAGAGAAACACACTGCAATTCCTGATATTCCATGAAATTAGAGAACAGTTCTAAAGAAATTTGATTTTATGGATATTTTATTAGAGTAATATACTGTGATACATTTAACTCAAATAACTAAAGTCCATTTTCCTAATCTATCTTCATTATACTTCATTTCTGCTTCTATTCATTGGTTGCTTCAGATCTATTCTAAACATTTTTGTTTTGACCCACTTGAACTCTTAAATCTCACCCTTATAAATAAGAAAACTTTTCCATGTCTAACCCTAATTCATAAATTTAGCTTCGGTGTCCTTTTACCCCTTGTTAATTTTGTATGGAGCAGAGCATAGGCCTTCATTACCCCTTCTGATCGCCTCTTCCTTTACTCTTTCTTCCTGGTCTTTTGTTTTGTTGCTGTTGTTGTTTTGTTTCTTTTCTTTCTTTCTTTTTTTTTTTTTGGCAGATGCTATAGCACTTTTACCAAGAGGTAAGGATGAAAAATACAGGAAGAAACAAGTGATAACCAATACTTTGGTGCCCAAATCCAACCTACACTGTCTGACTTCCTATGACTTTTACTTACTTAATCAAATTATTTCCACTCTCCTGCCTTCATTGTTTCCCAATCTTTCCATTTTATACTACATGGAGAAAAAGAAAGGTTGCAAAATCAAGTGAGAAAAGAAATAAAGAAAATTGAGAGGTTTGCCAGAAAGTAATTGGTAAATTGGCTAACAAGTGGAAGAGAAAGTAGAAAGGAGATAGTGAAGAAGGGAAGGAAGGAATGGAGGGAGGGAGGGAAAAAAAAAACCAATTTCAAGAAAAATAAAGGAGTTTTGATCTTAACAGGGTAATGAAATTTTTTAACATTTCATGACTACTCCCCTGAAAAATGCATATAAATACAAAACTATGCAAACAATTTCGAGTTAATGGATTGATCTCCAAAGCCCACTGAACCCTTCCATTGGTATTGATTGTGAAACTTTATCTCTGAATGAAAAATTAAACTGAAAGATGATTTTGAAGGACATTTTGGCTGTCACCTTTGGCACAAAACAGCTTGATACACAGAGACCAGGATATACAATGCACAGGGGGATAATATAGACAGGAAGCATTAAAAAGGGCAGATTATATAATAGGCCACCAAAATGCCTGAAGGACACTCTAGAAGTCTGACCCTGAATAGCATGGCAGCAGCACATACCAGTTTCTCATGATACCACTGAGCTCTTCCTTAAAGAGCTCACCCCAGCTATTTTCCTTCCACCGCGGGGGGGTGGAGTCATCACACCGCTGTAAAGAATGCAATCTGCTCTCCAACTGGGAGCAAAGGTGAATTCAGTTGTGCTCTTTCTTGTCTCTTGAATAACATCTCCCTGACTGCTCCCTGTAATGCCAGCACCTCTAGCCTCTGCCTTCTCATCCTGTCAGCATCTCGTCAACTTGTTGGGGGCTGGGTCAGCCAGATGAAGTTCAGCCAATGCAGTACATCCACCTGGCAAAGTGACATCTGGGACAGCGCTGTTTCTCAAGGAATCAATGGAGCACTGGCCCACCCGAAGCTTTTTCACGCAAAGCTATCTACCCAAGTACCTCGCCTCAATGTAATGCTGCGTCAAGTTAACACTAGAAGTGATCATGGAGGTGAGTGTGGATAATACTCACCGACAACAAGCTGCCCCGTCTGGTGAGCTTGATAAAAATAATCAGAGAAATAGAGGACTACAGGAGCCCCCGAAAAGGGTTTACCCATGCTATGGATAAGCATAATCTCCTGGGGAACAGCTTCAATTGCTCCCAATGCCTGCCAAATAAAGGGGAGACTTTGTTTCTGTTCTGTTCCGAAATCTGTTCCCAGCTCTAGCTTTCTCTCTCCCTCTGGGTCCCTCTTAGTCTGGGCTTCAACCGACTTGCCTTGACACAAAGCCTGCATCTTTCCCTTCTGCTGTCTTTTGCTTTGGGTATTCTGTCCCTATTCACATTTCAAACGTTCCAATATCAAAATCCCACCTTTCCTTTGAAGCCCACCCTCTCTCCCAAGAAATCCTCCTTTAAGCTTCCTGCCTTCATCCTAGAAGAAGAAGACTCTTACGGTGGAACAGAGCACAGGCTTTGGATTCAGACAAATCTCAGTTTGAATCCAGGCTGTGTGTAGTAGAAAAGTTATCTCACTTCTCTGAATCTCAGTTTTTTTTCATCTGTAAAATTGGTACAGGTAATGCCTGTTGTCCAAAATATAAGCATACTCAGGAAATGTTAATTTCTTTAGCTAAATACTATATGTCCTTTTCAGTATTTATTAGTATTTATCAAATACTTCTTATTCTGTGGTTGCTTATATATATATATACATATGTCTTATCTCCTCTGTTACATAATATTGCTAAATATCAACTTACTGTAGAGGCCTTCTATGACTTTCAAATGTAAGCCACACCATCCATTTGTGTTCTCCTTCTCTACTTTTTCGCTTCATAGTAATCATCTCTATGCTTTGGCTACCAGGTGGTAAAGAATCTCCCTGTAAAGCAGGAGACACAGGTTTGATCATTACACTGGGCAGATCTCCTGGAGGAGGAGTGGCAACCCACTCCAGTATTCTTGCCTAGAGAATCACATGGACTAACCTGGTGGGCTATAGTCCACAGCATTGCAAAGAGTCAGACATGACTTGGCGACTAAGAGCAACTTAGTGACGGAGCACCAGTCATCACAGCTCACGTTGTTCCTTTCTTAGTTTCTTCCTTTGTTTGGCATCTCTTTCCCTCCATATGTAAGCTCCACAAGGGCATGAACTTTCTCTGTGTTCTTACTGCTCTATCACCTGCTGTAACACCTAGGATAGAGCCTAGAAAATAGTAAGTGCTTAATAATATTTTGGAAATTAATGAAGGATTTAATATGCCCCTTGAGGCCAGCGATAATTTCTTAACTATTTTAAAGCCTCAAGGTTGGAAAGGACATTTATCCTTTTATAGATTCGGGTGCTTTTCAGACAGCTGAGCACACAGTACAGCCTCTGTCTTCTCATCCAAGCAGGTGCTCATATCCCCCAGTATCCCATACTCTTAGATGCCTCCCTCACTCTGAGATACTGTTCCTGCTGTGGACAACTCCCTCTTCTTGCTCCATACCTGCCCAGTAGAATTTCTCCTGATACCTGGAGACTCCAGGTAGCAAAGTGGCAGGAGGAGCATGAGCTTTGAACCCCCCCAGAACCAGGTTTGATGCACTCATTAGCTGGGTAATCTTGCACACTTTACTTGGCTTCTCGGGGCCTCAGCTGTCTTGTTTATAAAGGACTAGCATGGCAGTGAAGGTAAAAGCTGATGGGTATAAGGATTCTATCAACATTCCTCGTGGTCAACTGCCTACAAGTGTAAATTTTTAAAATGAAACTTAAGCACCACAAAAATCTTTACTTATCCTTTCTCTGTAAAAAAAAAAACAAACCTCCTGCTAGTAAAATTGATCACTCCCTTTCTATAAATTTTGCAGAATCACATATACATTTCTACCTTATCAATAATAATATGACATTGGTATCAATAGATTTCCAGTCCGTGTCCCCTATTTGGATTGAGCTTAGACAGGAACCATAGGGCTTCCCTGGTGGCTCAGACAGTAAAGAATCTGCCTGCAATGTGGACACCTGGGTTCGATCCCTGGGTTGGGAAGATCCCCCGGAGAAGGGAATGGTAACCCACTCCAGTATTCTTGCCTGGAGAATCTCATGGACTGAGGGGCCAAGCGGGCTACAGTCTGTGGAGTAGCAAAGAGTCAGACACGACTGAGCAACTGACATTTTCGCTTTCAACACTAGACAGGAACCACAACCAGAGTGATGTCGGTGGACTCAGCCACTAGCACTGTCCTGGAACAGAACAGACAGTCAACACATTTTTGGATCCTTAAATAAAAGAATATAGGGGAGCTGTGCCTGGCCTGCTGGGTTCAATGCTTTTGAAGTTTCTCTCGTGTTTTTTTTTTTTTTTTTTTTTTTTCTCTCTTACTTGAAATTTTTTCTTTAACTTTTTTTTCTTGTTTTTTGCTTTTCCCACCTGCTT
>SJYA01002338.1:173988-282346 GCA_006410615.1 Neotragus moschatus | reverse complement strand
CTCGTGTTTTTTTTTTTTTTTTTTTTCTCTCTCTCTCACTGGAAATTTATTCTTAAACATTGTTTCCTAGTTTATAGCTTTTCCCACCTGACTTTCCTGAGGTCAGTTAACATAGTCTTAGTGGCTATCTCCGGAGAAGGCAATGGCACCCCACTCCAGTACTCTTGCCTGGAAAATCCCATGGATGGAGGAGCCTGGTGGGCTGTAGTCCATGGGATCGCTAAGAGTCGGACACAGCTGAGCGACTTCCCTTTCACTTTTCCTTTCATGCATTGGAGAAGGAAATGGCAACCCACTCCAGTGTTCTTGCCTGGAGAATCCCAGGGATGGGGGAGCCTGGTGGGCTGCCGTCTATGGGGTCGCACAGAGTCGGACACGACTGAAGCAACTTAGCAGCAGCAGCACTAGTGGCTATCTCTGTTGATCTCCAAACAAGTATTGCATGAGTTGCCCTCCAATATCCAGTTGATTTCTACTAACCTTTTGTCCAACTCAGTTTATACACTCATTCACTCCTTCATTCATTTGCCCCTTCAAGTGCAC
This sequence comes from Neotragus moschatus, assembly GCA_006410615.1. Lineage (NCBI taxonomy): Eukaryota > Metazoa > Chordata > Mammalia > Artiodactyla > Bovidae > Neotragus > Neotragus moschatus. Next base: position 281,803 of record SJYA01002338.1, on the reverse strand, counting down.
ACTTACTGAGCATGGCACAGATCTAGCAGATAGGATCTGTCTCTGCTGATTGGGTCATCAAGCATGCCACACAGTTCCTGTTAAGCTATTCTTTACTTTTCAAAAATCAAAATAGACAAAAACCACATTCTATAACATTATGGCCAGCAAGAACTACTTTGTAATATAAATTACCAATAGGTCTGTGCATGGAAAATGGAAGGTCATTCTTAGTTTCACCTATAGAGTTTAAAAATAAAAATAAAAATAACTTGGTGAATATATTTTTTGATTTGCAATAAATTTTCTAAGATTGATTTATCTATATTTATGTGTTTATAAGCAGTACTAGAAGATAAAAAAAAGTTGGGTATTTTATTGCATTTTTAAAATGGCAGTACTGTAGATATTATTGCAGTTCTTTTAAATCTAAATCTAAGTCTTTGGCATATGATAAACTAAGCAGAGTTAAAAGCAAGGAAAATGATTCATTTTTGGTGCAGATCTTCCTATCTATCAGATGCCCCTTCCCCTGCAAACAAAAGAAAGAGATGTCATCCTGACCTGGCCTTCTACAGAACAAAAGAATTTACAGGTCTGGTGGTGCAAATGAAACTTGAAACTATCATCCAAAAATAAAAGATGAAAATGCTCTCTCGAGATGAGAAAGCAAATTGGAAATATCATGGAGCAAGAGGGCACAGGAGGACCCGGGGTCTCATTATTAGACTCCATAAGTCAGAATGCCTAAGAGCCTCTCTCCACACAGCCCGCCACTCAGTCTGCACATCTGTGAAATGGAGATAAAAGGTGTGCTCCCTTCCTCATATCAGAGGCGGTAGGACGAATACAGCTGGGCTGGGAATGCTTTTCAAAATGCACAGATGAAGTGTAATAGAAATAAAATGTAAAGACTGCTATTCAGAAATGCTCTTTGAAATATTCCTGATACTCGGGCAGATCTCTCTAGATGCTTGAGGCATTGTCCAGATGTGTAGGATTTTTAAATGCCTCTGTGGAAAAAACAAACAGTTCATTGTTTGATCTGGAGAACAGAATAAGACCTCAGGCCTTTGCCGACTGTCCAGAGTGCTGTTTCGGATGCTGTACAATATACAAACTGCAAAGGGGAGAGTCTCTGCTGACTAACATCACAGAGATGAGAGGAAAGACAAAAGTGCTGGAATGAAATACAGCCATCCTAAATTCTTATTTTGATTTATTATTTCTTATGATCCTGCTTGGAAAAGAATTTGCCTCTTGTCTCTCGGCATGGGGTAGAGGATGGCAGTCCTGGATTAGCATCCAGGTTCATCCATTTACATACAGCCTCTCTTCAGGTGCCGCAAGCCTACGCCCCTCATCTTTAAAATACACATATGTGATTCCCATACCACAGGCTGTTTAAAGGATGACAAAATGATTCTAAAGATGCTGTCAACTGCAAGCACTCTAGGTAAGAAGATGTTAGAAGAAGGGTTCTCTATCTACTGCCTTCTAATTTCATGAAGACTTCAGAGAAATGTCAGTTACCATCCATGGAAAACTAAGCAATATGCAGATTCAAAGTGGGAAGAGGTTTGCAGAAGACAGACATACCCTGGTCTCATAAAATGAAGATGAATCAGCTTCCCCAAAGAAATTCACTCTTAGAATACTTGAGAGTCCTATCATAATAGGTATAGATTTGGGGGCAAATGTGATAGATAATCCCGGAATTCTGTAATAGGAGGAAGGGCATGAAACCATCATCTTATCCATTCCATTATGGGGATACACTAACAGATGCCAGCCCTGCAATGAGCAGACAAATGACACAGTTCGGGAGTATAGCAAGGACAGCAGGTCACACAGTCACACTTATCCACACAGATAGAAACACTGTTAGCAAAGGCAGCAGCCGTCACCTAAGATTTAAAGAACAATGATAAATATAAACTAGAGGAACAGATGAAGCTGGAATACTGAAATGCTACTGGATGCTCCTGATATTGTCTGTGTCTTCCTAGCACACTAATCAAATCATCGAGAATGACTGCTTTCGAAGCCATAAATATTTTCAGTCGCTGTAGAAACACAATGCAGCTGTGTGTTTATGTGATAAGCCCTTCATATAGAAAGGAGGCCCATAAGCTCACAGAGATAGGATGCGGGGGCTGATGGTAAAGAATAGAAGAAAGTGGTTCCGCCCTCGCTGTCTCCATCTTTGGCTCAGCAAGGGCTCAATGTGATATAGCAATCTTTACATGCATAGCACCTTTCTTACCGAGAAGAGAAAGCAATTCCCAGGCATTACCTCATTGCTCTTCATCGCACCCCCAGGGAATAGCTAGCAAGTATTATCCAATTTTGCAGGCAGTAAAAGTGAGGTTGTGATTGGCTGAACATCTGGGTAAAGGTTATAGAGCAAGTCTATGCTACTGCAGAGATTAGAGCCAATTCTCCTGCCTCTTTTTGCAACAGCTATTACTTAAACACACTTTACAACTCATTAAGACAGCAAGAAAATGTGCTCATAGAACAATGCCAAATGAAATTTACAAAGGAAAACAAGGATGGAAAACGTCACATTCAATATCATTCTTAGTTACATAAAATGCATATGTTTATATTAATATACAACAGTGAGAATATATTTAATGCCACTGAAATGTACACTTTAAAATTATTAAATATTAAAATGGCAAATTTATTACATATATGAAAAACGGTGAAAGTGTTAAATTGTTCAGTCATGTCCAATTCTTTGCAACCTCATGGACTGTATGTAGCCCACCAGGCTCCTCTGTCCATGGGATTTTCCAGGCAAGAATACTAGAGTGGGTTGCCATGCCCTCCTCCAGGGGATCTTCCCAACCCAGGGATGGAACCTGTGGCTCCTGCATTGGCAAGCAGATTCTTTACCCATTGAGCCATCAGGGAAGCCTATGGTATATATATTTTACAATTAAAAAAAAAAAAATCTCTGCTATATGACCCAGCAATTCCACTCCTCAGTATATACATCCGAAAAAAAAAAATCCTTATTCAAAAAGTTACACANTGTGGCTCCTGCATTGGCAAGCAGATTCTTTACCCATTGAGCCATCAGGGAAGCCTATGGTATATATATTTCACAATTAAAAAAAAAAAAATCTCTGCTATATGACCCAGCAATTCCACTCCTCAGTATATACATCCGAAAAAAAAAAATCCTTATTCAAAAAGTTACACATACCCCAATGTTCATAGAAGCATTATTTATAGTTGCCAAAATATGGAAGCAACCTAAATGTCCATCAACAGATGAATGGGTAAAGAAGATGTAATACACACAAACATGATGGAATACAACTCAGCCATAAAAAAAGAAGAAAGAACTAAATTTTGCCATTTGCAGCCACATGGATGAACTTGGAGGGTATTATGCTAAGTGAAATAAGTCAGACCATAAAAGACAAACACTGTATGATATCACTTATATGTAGAATTTTTAAAATACAACAAAATAATGATTTTACCAAAAAAAGAAGGAGACTCACAGAGAGAACAAACTAGTGTTCTCTGTAGCAATGAGAGAGAGGCAAGGGAAGGGACGATTTAGGGGTGTGAGAGTAGGAAGTAAAAACTACTGGGTTTGTAAGATATATAACATATAACACGGGAAATATAGCCAATATTTTGTAAATGGAGTATAACCTTTAATATTGTCAATCACTATATTGTATGCCTGTAACTTATATAATATTGCACGGGAACTACAGTGAAAGTGAAGTTGCTCAGTCGTGTCCGACTCTTCGTGATCCCATGGACTGCAGCCTACCAGGCTCCTCCGTCCTTGGGATTCTCCAGGCAAGAGTACTGGAGTGGGTTGCCATTTCCTTCTCCAGGAGATCTTCCCAACCCAGGGAGTGAACCCAGGTCTCCCGCATTGCAGGCAGACGCTTTACCATCTGAGCCACCAGGGAAGACTCACACGGGAACTACACTTCAGTTTAAAAAAGAATGCCATGGAGCAGCTAAGCCCAAGGACCACACTGACAGAGCCACTCTCCAGAGCCCGTGAGCCGAAACTAGAGAAAGCCTGCACGCGACAATGAAGATCCAGCACAGCCAAAAACAAACAAACAAATAAAAATTATTTTAGAAAAAAAGAGAGAAATCTCATTCTTTCCTGTTTTGTGTGGCTTCTTCCTTTTAGGCTGAAGTCCCCACCCTCCCATCAGCTTTTTGAACTTCAACCCTCCATTCAAGGCTGCTGGTTAAAGGTTCCTTAGCCAAGTCTCTCCACCAGATGCAAACTCACCCTCTCAGAATCTGAACAGTAATCTGGAATGCAGCAAAGTGCCTTACAGAGCACTTTTTCACATATCATATCATTTGATACTCACAAAACATTGTATTACCCATTTTAAATAAATAAAATTTATCTGATAAAAGTCATGTAGCTAGAAGGTCAAACCACTGGCATGCAGTTTAGGATCCAACCTACAGCTTCCAGGTTTATATGAAGCTGCCCCAAATCTATTAAATCTAACTCTGGGCACTAACCATGTCCTTTCTTAAACTATTCATTATTCATAAGACTTTTAATATCTCTACTAAGCTACAGACTCCTTGAGGACAGGGACCAAGTCCCAAACCGTTTTGTAATCACAGCAATCCTAAGCATGAAAGTGAAAGTGTTAGTCATTCAATGGTGTCTTACTCTTTGTGACCCCACTGACTGTAGTCTGCCAGGCTCCTCTGTCCATGGAGGAGCAAGAATACTGGAGTGGGGTGCCATTCTCTTCTTCAAAGGATCTTCCAAATCCAGGGATTGAACCCCTGTCTCCTGCATTGCAGGCAGATTCTTTACTGTCTGAGCCCAATTCTAAGCATATATTCAATCAATTCTTGTGGAATTAATGAAATAATAGTCTATGGTAAATATATATAATAATAAAATGGATCTTAGTAACCAAACACACATATCCAATCTAGATTTGAAAAATTTAAGCACCACAAAATAAGCACTGTATTGCTAATTGCCTCTGTGTGTGTGTGCTTGGCCACTCAGTCGTGTCTGACTTTGGGGACCTCATGGCCTGTGGCCTGGCAGGCCCTCTGTCCGTGGGATTTCCCAGGCAAGAATAGTTGAGTGGGTTGCCATTTCCTATTCCAGGGGATCTTCCTGACCCAGGGATCAAACCCATATCTCCTGCATCTCCTGCATTGGTAGGCAGATCCTTTACCAGAGAGTCACCTGGGATGTCCCTGTCCAGATGGATACGATATCCAAACAGTTAACTCGTGTGGAAAGAAAAAAATGTTGTTCAGAAAAATCATAACTGGCTTTAGCTGAGTAATACTCAATTTCTGCATTTGCCTTAACTTCTCTGCCATTTACTAGCTGTGTTATTTTAGGCAGTCATTCGAAATGTTTTGATAAGGGTTATCACCACATTCTTACTCATTCATTTCTGCAAAATGTTTTATCCTGTTTCCACTTAAGAAAGCTAAACAAACTGATGTTTCACATTACCGACTTTGTTAAATAACAGCATCTGCACTGCAAAGGTTTATCCACACTTCTTGGCCAGGTCTGAGGGGTCTAACTCAGTATATTTTATAGCAGATGGTCTCTAAATTGGACTTGGAGTGATAATTCTGGATCTTTGCTTTCCTACTTCTTAACATTTATTTGAGGATTAATTGCAAATGTCTGAAACTAGCAGCAAGCTATGCTGACTGATCTAATCTCCAGCAGCCCTCAAACACATAAATTTCATATTGCATTATTTTACTAGGCTTCATACACTGACAGCCCCTATCATTGATTAGACATCCCTTTATGTTCCACTTCTGATAAATTTACTTAAATTGCCCTTATATTCTTATGAAAAGGAGAATAGAGTGAAGATTGTAGAACACATTACCAATGCAATACACAGTGTTTCCACGATAATGAGGTCATCTGTTGTTGCCACTACACACAGGCATTCCCACGCACTCTCAGGGAATCAGGGTACACCTTCAGCCTAGTAAAGACATTTTCCTCTTAGAAATCTTTGAAGTTGGCCACGTCAGTGGAGCACTAAGTGTTTTTAGATGACCCATGGAGTGCAGAGCTCTCTGCCAGGTGGCCATGCCTGTGCACGAGGGAGTCTGTCACTGTCCTGAATGATGACACAATGATGCAATATGGACCAGAGATGCTGGCAGTCCACAACACGGTTTTGGGGAAGAGAGAAATGAGAGGTTCTTCACACGATGTCAGAGGTTCTTCTGACATTTCCTGATTTTGTTTTTCCCCTTGACACAGCACTCAACTCTTCTTTTTAATAGTGTCCATGGAATAACAGGGGCTTTCCCGATGACTCAGTACAAAGAATCCACCAGCAGTGCAGGAGCCACAGGAAACACAGGCTCGATCCCTGGGTTCAGAAGATCCCCTGGAGGAGGAATGGCAACCTCTCCCATATTCTTGCCTAGAGAATCCCATGGACAGCGGAGTCTGGCAGGCTTCCGCCCCTGGGTCTGTGCAGAGTCAGTTATCATTGAAGTGGCTTAGCACACACACATGTGTGAAGTAAGAGAGGGCACCCCCAGGCTCCTGGCTGATGCCCCAAGGAAGGGTGGCAAGCAGAAGCATGGTACAGCACCACAATGAGACAGCTCCCCAGCCAGGGCTCCCACACCAAGCCTCCTGGAGATCCATCCAGCCCGAAGCACCCCCTTGGCTCTGTGGAGGTGTGCACTTGTTTGTCATGGTGTCGCGGTTAATTGCTCTGTTTGCTTTAAGCTCGTTCCTTCACAGGAAGCCAAGGCAGGCACTACACACCAAGGAAGCTGAATCTTGGCTTGGGAAATAACAAAGGTCTTTTCTGTTTCACAGCTAAAGAGACTGAAACTCAAGAAAGATGGAGGGAACGTACTTTAAACAATTTGTAGCTATTTTGCTTGATTTTCCCTTGAAGCAATAAATAACTGTGCTCCCTGTTGCTGGGATTTTATCAAGCTCTGTTTGTTATAACTGCGCATTATGTTCCATACAAGACAGCGTCTTTGAGCTCTCTTTTCGTATTTCCCTACTACAATTTAACTCCGTGAGGAGCAATACCAATGTGCCACCAGGATGGAGAAGAAATAGCAGGACCCGTAGCTATTAAATACTCCCACCTGAATGCAGAGCTCCTCTATTAGGAACAAGTGAACGCCAAGCTGGCTTCTTTAGTGTAAATTAATGTGGTGAAAAAAAATAAGTGGGAGCCTCTAGATTAACAATCACTCCCTGCTGGTGATGACCTTGGCCACTAAGAGAACCAGGACAAGGGAAAATTATTTCCAAACACAGTAGCCATACCCTCCTAACCCTCCCGAACACAGAAGAGCAGCAGTAGTGGGAGAGGATCTCTGACGAAGGTCCTATTCATTTGTTTTTTTAAACCAAGTGTGATTTAGTTTGTTTCTCTGTAAAAGGAAGAGAAATCAGGGAATAGTCACGTCATAATGATGAGTTGCAACTAGATAGACCAACTGTTCCTCAAATGCTAAGGCCCATGACATGGATTTAGGACATTTGATTTATCTGCGCCCAAGGCCTGTACTCACAGTTAGTAATAGTAACGACTAAAATGTAGATAGCTGTGCTCCAATTCAAAGCATTTTTTATTTCCGTTTTTCATTTGATCCTTAGAAACAAACAGAGGTAAGTAGGTGATGACCCTCCTTATTTCTATCACAAGGGGGTCCCTCAGTGATCACTTCAGTATTCTTTTCTACAAAACAGGCATTTATTACAAAGTATTAACTAATCCCTGGGCTTGAGTTAATCCAAATCACTAAAAATAAATTGCAAGCCATTTTTCAAATGCAGAAGGATGAAGAAGGTAAGGTTTGTGTTTCAGATTCAGCAGCTTCTTCCTTGCCTTTCCCAATTAAATTGTTGTTGTTTAGTTGCTAAGTCGGGTCCGACTCTTTTGCAACCCCACTGACTGTAACCCGAACAAGTGATGTCAAAAGGAGATCTGCCAGGTAAAAGACCTAGGAGTGTGTGGACATGTGCACTGCCTGAGTTCTAAGTGATCAGGATATGAGCAGAGCACACGTACCCTGGGCCCTCTGATCCGCATGGTCTGCCCAAGTGTTGACAGGAAAATCCTCTGCCAGAAAGAATCCGTCTCCTCTAAAGACAAGATGGTCCCAGAATTGGTACTAGCAAGATGCTGTTGCAGTGAGGGATGGGAGAAGCACAGCACTGACATTTCTCTTGGCCATATGAAAGCAGTAAATCTGGCTGTGAAGACAAGCAAACTTGAATAGTGGGGAAAATGTTCTCCAGCTAAAAGTCCCAGGGGCTCAGAAAACGTTTTCATATTAATAATAGTTCACAGATGGAGGCTTTCAATTTAGAAATTTTAAGATGCCATCGAGTACATACTCTAATAAAGAATGCTAGGACATTAAAAGTAACATAAATAAAGGAAACATAATCCATGTAAGGGTCATTTGGATAATTATTTCATCTCTTGCATCCAGAATTTTGAAATGAAATATAGTCTTTCCTCACTTCTTCTGCAATAAGTCATTTATAAAAAGTAAGTGGCTTCACAAATAAATGACTGTATCTATGACTACTCTCCCAAAATCAATAATACATTTATTGATAATTCTGCATTTAAAGGTTCATTTCACCTTAGTATTGACATTCTGTCTCCTCTGCCATTTCATTAGATTTAAAATTTTTCATTCTTGGTAATGAACTGTAAGAAAGTTGCTATGTTAGAAAGTAGCCCCATTTCAAGTTGGGCAATGCAATCCAATATATCATTTTCTATTAATTACTGTAAAGTTTCTTGTTTGTGTGGTCAGCAAAATTAGAGTTAGGAGTCTGGCTTTATCTTGTAAGGCAAGAATTCTTGGCTTCTCTTTAAATACATCATTGAGGTGCTCTGTGAAACGGTGGTTGTTGTGGTTTAGGTGCTAAGTCGTGTCCTACTCTTCTGTGACCCAAGGACTATAGTCTGCAAGGCTCCTCTGTCCATGGGATTTCCCAGGCAAGAATCCTGGAGTGGATAGCCATGCCCTTCTCCAGAGGATCTTCCCAACTCAGGGATCAAACCCACATCTCTTGCATCTCCTGCATTGGCAGGCGGATTCTTTACCCCTGAGCCACCAAGGAAGCCCCTCTGTAACATGGAGCCATATCTAAAAACTTCCATTCTGTGAGGCTTCGGACAAGACTTGAATCCGTTCAATGAAACCTTTTGAGGGATTACAAAATCCCCAACACGGGGAGGAAGGAGAGGGTTTCAAGAACGAAAATGTAGCACTGTCCTTGAGAAGCTCACAGTCTAGTGAGAAAGCAAATGTATACACAGAAAATCCCAAGAGAAAGTAGTAAGTCTCCAGGCCTGTAAACAGGGAAATGCAGCCTGAAACAGGAGTGTCAGCCCACTGGGGAAATTTAGGCACTGCAGCAGTGGTAAGATGACATTTAAGCTGCACGTTAACCCTCTTTAATGTTAAGGTTTCACAACGGTTAGAACATAAATGAATGTCTCAGTCAGCTCTAGCTGTTGTAACAAACTATCATAGAAGGATGACTTAAGCAAGAGACATTTTTTTCTCACAGTTACTGAGGTGAGAAGTCCAAGATCAAGGTTCAGATAGTTTTCTTGCTGTATCTTCACATGGTAAAGAGAGAAGAACCTCTGGTGTGTTAATGTAAGGGTATTAATCTCATCATGGAACCTCGACCCTCTTGACCTCATATAAACCTAATTACCTCCCTGAATTCCTGGTCTTCTAATACCAAGACAATCAGGATTAGGGTTTAAACATTCCAGTGGAAGGGAAAAGGGGGAGAGATGCCAACATTCAGTCTCTAGCAATGAGCATGTACCTTGGTATCAAATCACCAAGCAATTTAATAAAAGCATTACCACTATAATTTAGCAGGTGAAAAATCTGTATGAGAGCATCACCGTGTGGAAGAAACAGGTTCTCTCTTCAGAAGCACATCACTACGGAGTCACTGCACATGGACACTCAAATGGAATGACACAACCAGCAGAAAACTTTTCATCTCCACTGCATATTAAGGCTATGACGCCATAAAAGTTATAATTTTAAAAACTGGAGCAGGTGACTAGAAAAGCAGGGTTATACTGCCATCTGCTGGCAGGACTCCAGGATGACTGTCTGTAAGAATATTCCATTTGCAGGTTCCACCAGCAATAATAAGTACAGGTGGGGGGAAGTATTGATACTTATCATTAACTATTTCATTAGACAACATATATTTAAAACTCATTTCAATAAACTGAGTTTTATGAAACTCATCTGCACTGTATTCCAATTAGATAAGGAAATGTTAATGGTATCTTCTTGGTAAGTTTTTAAATAGTAACCCCAGAATTAAATACATTTTTGTATTCCTACTCTTGAATTTTTTAATATACACCTTGTTATTTCCCGTACAATTTAATAAGATAAACTATAGGGACAAGGCAGCATTTTCCATCAGATTTCAATTAACTAAAACAAGATATTGTTGACGCTTGAACGAAGTAGACTATAATACATTTCATTTGTTGATCAACGAAATATTTAAATGTGTTTTCTTTGTCTTGATTTGAGAACAGATTTTATTGCACCAAATCCAAACATTGTGTGTGCTTCCCTAACTTTCCCTGAGGCCTTCCTTTAACTATAAAACCATTTATGACCAAAAAAATTAAGCAAACCAGTTGTTACATTAGTTGCTGGTTTTCATTATATCCTGAAACATCCATTCAGCATTTTTATCTGCTAATGTAACAGAAACTCATCTGCTCAATGAGATTTATTACTTGTTTTTTTTCCCACATGTTCACAAGATATTCTTGTACATTTTGCAATGGGCCTTTATTATCTAGTGATGATGGCTTGCAAATTAAATTAGTTTTTAATGGCATAGTTAAATTCTAATTTATGTTTTGGAGCTTTGTTTAATTCATTTAGGTATAATGTAATCATTTTCTTGCTATTTCTTACATTATATAGAAAGAACAAAAGAACAGGGCTCTTCACCATGTTCAGTTGTTCTGACTTTATTAAATCTTGTCACTAATTGCATTTCCCCCAAGAAACTTTCAAAAAAATAGCAGTCCGATCTTTTGGGCAAAACTATCTGGTTGCTCAGCATTCTGCATAAGAAGTTGAATCAAACTATTACTGTAACTCAGGGTTGGTTAGATATTGCACTTTCTCTTACTCATTATAACCCCACTGTGCTGTGTAATGTACTGGGCAATTATTCTTTTGCAACAAATTCCTTTCCGGTGAGCTCTTTTTCTTTCCTGAACATTCAGGAAAACCAAAACCAAAAGTGATCATTAGCAGCACAGAAAGTAATCTTTTATAACGTCTACTTGAATTTTCTTCCCTCTCAATCGACAGAACTTTCATAGACCCAGTTGCAATAACCTTTTACAATACCTTCTCTTTGGGGTCCACACAGCAAGAGCAAAACACCCTTAATGAGTTTTCAACCTTTTAAACCAGAAACTGGATTCTGGGCTGCATAAGAATAATTGATATGATTTAGAATTTCCTGAGCAGGCTTGACCCTTCCTTGGTGTTGATAGTTTTCCCAAGAGGACTGAAACACACAGGTGGTATTTTAATGAGGACTCTCGGCATCATTGGCTTTTTAAAGTTCTCATCCAAATAAGGATAAACTCTCAGGCCCATTCCTTTTTTCTAACGAGAAAAATAAATCTTGTACCCAGGGGAATTCTCCCTTTCCGATTCAATTTGTGTGTGCGTTTCTGCATATGGTTCCTGCAGAGTTTTTAAGTGCAACATGCGAGATACCTGAGGTGATTGGATCACAAATTCTGTTCCTCATTCTGACCATTGCCCTTTACACTCTTGATAGTGGCCACCAAAGGGGAAGAGTCTGAGTATCTGCAAAACATTTTCTTGTTCTGGAAAAGCAACTCATTACACCAGTTCCACAGATTAGGAACCATGAGTGGCCTTATCACAAATAAAGACCACACTGGACGGATCACCAGTGTGTACATAGCTTATATGAATATATATATCTATGTATGATTGAAACAAACATTTCACAAAGCAATATGTGTTCTTGTTACTTGTAATCACTTGAGTATTTTCCATTAAATTGTATTCAGTTTTGATAAATACACTGGTCTTTATCCACTAAACCTATTCCACAATGGCTGAAGTGGGTCACAGCCCACCCTAAAATAATGACCCTAAAATAATAAACTCTATCATTACAAATGACTTCAATGCTTCCACAGTCCCTGCTGAAGCACCCTGAGCCCCAATTTCCCCCCTTATCTTTCCAGTTTATTCCTTGAGAATCCCAACTTCTATCATTCTTCTGCCCAACCAGGACATGTATTAGTAATTCACTGATCCCACCACTTGCCCTTGAATCCATCCCTTTCCATCTCTTTACCCTTCACATCAGATACATTCCATGGCCCCTTATTGTAATCACTTCTGTGCACACTCTCCCTTCCTTTTCCTCCTCTTGCTTTGTCACACTGTCTTGGTGAAACTCTCAGTCAGTTCAGTTGCTCAGTCATGTCCAACTCTTTGCGACCCCATGAATCGCAGCATGCCAGGCCTTCCTGTCCATCACCAACTCCCAGAGTTCACTCAAACTCACGTCCATCAAGTCAGTGATGCCATCCAGCCATCTCATCCTCAGTCGTCCCCTTCTCCTCCTGCCCACAATCCCTCCCAGCTTCAGAGTCTTTTCCAATGAGTCAGCTCTTCACATGAGGTGGCCAAAGTACTGGAGTTTCAACTTTAGCATCATTCCTTCCAAAGAACACCCAGGGCTGATCTCCTTTAGGATGGACTGGTTGGATCTCCTTGCAGTCCAAGGGACTCTCAAGAGTCTTCTCCAACACCACAGTTCAAAAGCATCAATTCTTCGGTCCTCAGCTTTCTTCACAGTCCAACTCTCGCATCCATACATGAACACTGGAAAAATCATCCTTGGTTAAATCTAATTCTCGGAACCCTGGGCCCATGTGCCAGCAGGTAAGCAGAGCCAAAGTGAAGTATCCTACTTTACACTGGTCCCACCTTTCATCTGCCAGCACTGACTCCAGGTGGGCCTGGTGCTGCCCTTGCAAATCTCATCCAACCTCCTGTTTCTGAATATCCACTGATGACTCCTGCTTTATGTCTACATCCCTGCTCTGTCCCCTGAACTGTGGATGTGTGATACAGCTGACTGTTTAGCAGCCCTACATGGAGGTCTAACAGACACTTCAGAGTTATCATGACAAAAGCAGAGCTGGTCACCATTCCCCACCTCCATCTGCCACTCCTGTAGTCTCCCTGTCTCAGAAATGCAGCTACCTTCTCTCAGTTGCTTTCCACCTGACTCACAGCCAATGCTGGAGCTCCCCAAGAAGCCCTCTACAAACCTCATGCTACAGCCCCTTTTCTGACCTCCTTTTCCCTAATCTCTGACACACTCAGCCAGTGCCAGGCACACTCCAACATCAGAGCCTTGATACTGGCTGCCTACCCCCAACCCCCACCCCACCAAGAGGATTTTTCCCTTCTCTTGTAGTTTCTTCTCTTGGCTCACCTTCCTCAGATCTTAATAATCAATGTGTGTGATGAATGGATGATGCCAGTGCTGTACAAGTACCTGAGCTTCAAAGGTAAAACCAAATGTTTCTGGAGAATAAATGCAGTGGCAGTCCATTTTCTATGACCTTGCGACCTGCATGTAAGGCCTGCTCTCCTTTGTGTTGCTGTGGACACAGAATCAGTAGCACTTGTCCCAGTGATGACTCTGTCCCTGATTGACCTGGGAAACACACACACACCACACAAAGGGAGTAAGGAAGATAGAGACACCTGGATCTTCCTGGACTTTTGGTTTCCCATTCCTAGGATATTTCCACAACTTTTCTGAAGATACTGCTGAAGGATAGGGAAGTGCAGATTTCTGAGAGCTCAAGCTGTGGACTCAAACTTCATCCAAAGGCCTTTGAGTCTGCTAGGGAAGGCAGAATCTAGAAAAACTGTAAATCAGACGTTCAAGTGGTTCTCTGTTTCACAAGAAGTCTGAATTTACCTATTGAACAGGCAACCCTTAGGAGATACTAGTCACGCTACAGAGCCTGTTAACTGGCAAAGCACCTATTCTAGACGCCCAGTTAACACAGAAGAGTTCAAGAAAGGAAAGAAAATAGGTTGTTTTGGGAATCAGATCAATCACATCAGGAAGTTTAGGTTGCTTTAGGAGATAGGGACAGAGTGCTAAAAAATCCCCTCGTTTGGCTACTTGTAGCAGATTTGAATACCTGTGGGGTGAGGGATGTGACTGCCAAATGAATTTAACAAGAGTCTCAAGAGGGACTGAGGAACTGGCACTGATGAAACAATTCATAAAATCTTTAAGACCAAAAAAAAGCAATAGCACATAATAAGCACTCAAAAATCATAATTAGATCTAAATTTTGGCACACGCTGAATTGATGCTTTTGAACTGTGGTGTTGGAGGAGACTCTTGTGAGTCCCTTGGACTGCAAGGAGATCCAACCGGTCCATTCTGAAGGAGATCAGCCCTGGGATTTCTTTGGAAGGAATGATGCTAATGCTGAAACTCCAGTACTTTGGCCACCTCATGCGAAGAATTGACTCATTGGAAAAGACTTTGATGCTAGGAGGGATTGGGAGCAGGAGGAGAAGGGGACGACCGAGGATGAGGTGGCCGGGGGGCATCACGGACTCGATGAGTGTGAGTCTGAGTAAACTCCGGGAGTTGGTGATGGACAGGGAGGCCTGGCGTGCTGNAGCAGCCCTACATGGAGGTCTAACAGACACTTCAGAGTTATCATGACAAAAGCAGAGCTGGTCACCATTCCCCACCTCCATCTGCCACTCCTGTAGTCTCCCTGTCTCAGAAATGCAGCTACCTTCTCTCAGTTGCTTTCCACCTGACTCACAGCCAATGCTGGAGCTCCCCAAGAAGCCCTCTACAAACCTCATGCTACAGCCCCTTTTCTGACCTCCTTTTCCCTAATCTCTGACACACTCAGCCAGTGCCAGGCACACTCCAACATCAGAGCCTTGATACTGGCTGCCTACCCCCAACCCCCACCCCACCAAGAGGATTTTTCCCTTCTCTTGTAGTTTCTTCTCTTGGCTCACCTTCCTCAGATCTTAATAATCAATGTGTGTGATGAATGGATGATGCCAGTGCTGTACAAGTACCTGAGCTTCAAAGGTAAAACCAAATGTTTCTGGAGAATAAATTCAGTGGCAGTCCATTTTCTATGACCTTGCGACCTGCATGTAAGGCCTGCTCTCCTTTGTGTTGCTGTGGACACAGAATCAGTAGCACTTGTCCCAGTGATGACTCTGTCCCTGATTGACCTGGGAAACACACACACACCACACAAAGGGAGTAAGGAAGATAGAGACACCTGGATCTTCCTGGACTTTTGGTTTCCCATTCCTAGGATATTTCCACAACTTTTCTGAAGATACTGCTGAAGGATAGGGAAGTGCAGATTTCTGAGAGCTCAAGCTGTGGACTCAAACTTCATCCAAAGGCCTTTGAGTCTGCTAGGGAAGGCAGAATCTAGAAAAACTGTAAATCAGACGTTCAAGTGGTTCTCTGTTTCACAAGAAGTCTGAATTTACCTATTGAACAGGCAACCCTTAGGAGATACTAGTCACGCTACAGAGCCTGTTAACTGGCAAAGCACCTATTCTAGACGCCCAGTTAACACAGAAGAGTTCAAGAAAGGAAAGAAAATAGGTTGTTTTGGGAATCAGATCAATCACATCAGGAAGTTTAGGTTGCTTTAGGAGATAGGGACAGAGTGCTAAAAAATCCCCTCGTTTGGCTACTTGTAGCAGATTTGAATACCTGTGGGGTGAGGGATGTGACTGCCAAATGAATTTAACAAGAGTCTCAAGAGGGACTGAGGAACTGGCACTGATGAAACAATTCATAAAATCTTTAAGACCAAAAAAAAGCAATAGCACATAATAAGCACTCAAAAATCATAATTAGATCTAAATTTTGGCACACGCTGAATTGATGCTTTTGAACTGTGGTGTTGGAGGAGACTCTTGCGAGTCCCTTGGACTGCAAGGAGATCCAACCGGTCCATTCTGAAGGAGATCAGCCCTGGGATTTCTTTGGAAGGAATGATGCTAATGCTGAAACTCCAGTACTTTGGCCACCTCATGCGAAGAATTGACTCATTGGAAAAGACTTTGATGCTAGGAGGGATTGGGAGCAGGAGGAGAAGGGGACGACCGAGGATGAGGTGGCCGGGGGGCATCACGGACTCGATGAGTGTGAGTCTGAGTAAACTCCGGGAGTTGGTGATGGACAGGGAGGCCTGGCGTGCTGCGATTCATGGGGTCGCAAAGAGTTGGACATGACTGAGCAACTGAACTGAACTGAACTGAGCTGATTTAGGGCCTGGATGACCAGCTATAACTTAAGAGTTGAAAAGGAAATAGCTCTCCACACCTCTGCCTCTTCAAGGCCTGAGGCTTTGAGATCCTACAAAGACAGGACTCTTGACCCAAGAGTCGGCACCGTGAGCAATCACTGAGGTAAGACTTTCAGAGACCACAGGACCTGGAAATAGAAGGGCATACTGGATGCGTTTGGGCACATATGTGAGACACCATTCAGGAGCTCCCAGAAAGAGCCTAGGAAACTTGGAGAGGGCAAGTTCCATATGGATGGAACAGGGAGGGGCTCAGAGAAATGTGATTTCAGCCCAGATGTAAAGAAAACCCTTTGGCCAGAATGTGTTGGTACATACTCATGAGGCAAATGGAAATAATTTTAAGAAGCATACATAGGTTTAAATCAATTTGATAAATCCAGAATCAAAGGTGGATTGGGAAATCAAATCTTGGTCTAGTCAATTCCTAAAGGGAAAAGACAGTGGGATTTCCTCTAAGGATTCCAAGAAGGGGTCGATATAGACCCAGTTCAGGCAGGCTTCCAAGATCTCCTAATTAAGAAACCTTGGGACCTCTTCAGCATGGAAGCTGGGAAAGTCTCAAACTTGGAGAACCACTTTTAAGTGATTCTTTATAACCATGACTTATATTATAAAATAACGACTGTTTCTGTGGTGTGAAGAGTTACCCGGGGCCATCAAAACAAAACCCCACAAACCCAAGGTGAGACCCCCTACAGATGCTCTAAGTATGACCTGCATGTAGTTTTTATTGTAACAGATAATCTATCACACAAGAAAGAAAAACAAACAAAGAATGAAAGAAAGAAGGAGGGAGGGAGGGAGGTAAGAGGAGGGAAGGAAAAATTCAAATGAAAAGAAAAAAAAAAACCATGGCACAACAGTTTTAATAAACTTGATTTTTTTTGTTGTTTGTTTGTGGCAAATCAATTTACAGTAAATTCTACATAACTAAGTAGCATTACATATATAATTTTTAAAAAGTGAAGCATTTTTCTACTTTGCAACTTGGTATTCATTTCTTTTCTTTTTTAAATAAAGATCTTAAATAATTCCTTGTTTTACATTTGCCACCTGGAGCCTTAAAATTTGCCCTCGACTTTGTGATTCACGATGTGCTCTCAAATGGGCGTTATTAACAATGCTGAGCCATCTGGTAGCCTCCTGTTTGAGCCAATCACTCTTGCTAAGTAGGTATGAAGATCATTTGTTCTTGTAATGCTGAAGGAGTGCATATGCTGTAAACTTGTAAATGTAGCAATCTTTTAAAACATTATTTTAAATTTGAGTGTCCTCTAAATTTTCATGCCCTCTGCCCTAATTACAGCTCTGCCCTTGAAACCTGTTCCATTGGCACTTGAACTAAAGTATCATTGAAAAGGGGCTTCCTAGGCAGTGCTAGTCCTAAAGAATCTGCCTGCCAAGGCAGGAAATGCAGAAGACACGGATTCTATCCCTGGGTTGGGAAGATCCCCTGAAGAAGGAAATGTCAACCCACTCCAGTATCTTGGAAAATTCCATGGATAAAGGAGACTGGCGGGCTACAGTCCATGGAGTTCCAAAGAGTCAGACATGACTGAGTGACTGAAGACACACACCCACAAATCACTGAAAGGAACTAAGGAGGGGGAATGCTTATGAATCCTTGAGAGAAAGAAAGAAAAGACATGTCTAAGTAATATTAAAGACAGACTTTTTCTGTTTAACCCTTAATTAATGGAACAAGCAAACTATTTTCCTATCTTTCAAATTATATAGGACTTTTTTAATACTTTTCAAGTTCAATATTAGGTCTGAGACTCTAATATTGGTAGGAAGGGCCAATAAAATAAAAAAGTCTGTTGTTGTTTAGTAGCTCAGTCGTGTCTGACTCTTTGCGACCCCATGTACTCTACGTAGGCCACCAGGATTCTCTTTCATTGGAATTTTCCAGGCACGAATACTGGAATGGGTTGACATCCCCTTCTCCAGGGGATCTTCTCAGCTCAAAGATCGAATCTGCATCTTCTCTGTCTCCTGCGTTGGCAGGTGGATTCTTTACCACTGAGCCACTGAGGAAGCCCATAACAAAGAATATAAAGTTCAGAAATTTACAAAAAAGAAAGGGAGACTCCCAGGATCACCAGCTACCATCAGTCCTCTAATATCCACTAAATTTCTAATTTGTCATTGGCTCTTGGAAGGAAAGTTACGACCGACCTAGACAGCATATTAAAAGCAGAGACATTACTTTGCCCAGCATATTAAAAGCAGAGACATTACTTTGCCAGCAAAGGTTCATCTAGTCAAGGCTGTGGTTTTTTCAGTGGTCATGTATGGATGTGAGAGTTGGACTGTGAAGAAAGCTGAGTGCCAAAGAATGGATGCTTTTGAACTGTGGTGTTGGAGAAGACTCTTGAGAGTCCCTTGGACTGCAAGGAGATCCAACCAGTCCATCCTAAAGGAGATCAGTCCTGGGTGTTTATTGGAAAGACTGATAATAAAGCTGAAACTCCAATACTTTGGCCACCTCATGCAAAGAGTTGATTCATTGGAGGACTCTGATGCTGGGAGGGATTGGGGGCAGGAGGAGAAGGGGATGACAGAGGATGCGATAGCTGGATGGCATCACCGACTCGATGGACATGAATTTGAATAAACTCCAGGAGTTGATGATGGACAGGGAGGCCTGGCGTGCTGCAATTCATGGGGTCACAGAGAGTCGGAATGACTGAGTGACTGAACTGAACTGAAGTGAACTTCTATGAACATACAAAGCCATCTGCTGTGGAACGGTCACGATCACATGACACACATATGGGCCAGAAGGCAATAACTAGCGAAGTAAAAACACGATCAAATTGCTGGACAATTTTCTCATTAAATTTTTTTTTTAAAAATGATACTTCAAAACAATACAAAACTTAGCTCTCATATTTGCGTTGGTTATGCAAGGTATAGATGCAATTCATGTTTGTTGCTGATGATTCTATTAAGAGCTCTCTAGCAATTTTTTTCTCTATACCCAGTTGGTGTTCCATGACAACAGAAAGATTATTCACAGATTGACCTTCATTAACTTTTAAACTGTGCAAAGAACCCCTAGACAATGTCAGTGTCTGAATACCACAATAGCAAGAAGGAGGCGAGACGGTCGGGCTAGAGGGACCAGAAGAGAAGAATGCACACAGCAAGAAGAGGCTTCCCTAGAAAGCAGGTAACTGTGGTCCTCGATCAGTGCTGGGAAGCGGACAGATGTATGGAGAAGATTATTGATGGGTCACTGGGAGGCAGGAAAGACCACACCCTTCCTGGATCTCCAAAGACCCAGCTCTTCCCTGGTCATTTCATTATTTTATTTTATAAAATCAGGAAATCCTCCATTCCTGTCTCACGCTATCATGTCCATTTTGGGGTGAGTGGAACACATGAAATAAAGTCATCAGCCCTGGAGAAGAGCATGGCAACCTACTCCAGTATTCCTGCCAGGAGAATCCCATGGACAGAGGAGCCTGGCGGGCTATGGTCCATAGGGTTGCCAAGAGTCAGACAGCTGAAGCAACTTAACACAAAGCACACCTTTCAGCTGAGAGGGGAAAAGCAGTAGCTTCCCACTTACGTCAGCATATATTACAAAGAGCAGAAGAGGAGGGATGCTTTTTACCTGCTGGGCTCCAAATAAAGCGCAGTTTATGTTCCCTTGGAGTTCACATTCAGAAAATAAAAATCATGTAGTGACCCTCAGAACAACCCCAGAAGGGGTATAGGGAGATCTTATAATGGAACAGTTCACTGGAAAGAGCAAGAGGTCTTAAAAACCTGAGTTACAAAGCAGCCTAAAAAGAAAGCATTATTCCATGCCTGAGCCGTGCTATATGTACTGGACCACTGCTTTCTTTTCCACACCGAATTGTGTTCTCACATCTATTGTTGCAAGTGTTTCAGGACCAATAGTACCTGGAGAGTCCAGTTTCTGAAACGGCTGGAGAGCAGATTGGTAATGGATTGAGGGGCAGTTCCCCTGAGGAGGGAGTCCTTTTTCTCAACACTCCAGTTGTCTCCCCATTGCTGGAAGCAGAGAAGGCAGAGCCCAGGCATGCTGCTGTGATAGCCTGTGATTAAACCTTGGCTGAACTTTCCCCCACAAAACAAGGTATCACATAAAGTATCCAAAATCAGGAGTATTAGGGGAAAACAATCATTCACTTGTTCAACCAAAGAGAGGTTTCTGGATCTAATTGTTACCTGCAGTGCACACCACACAAAGGTTGCTGGCGACAAGGCAGAGTTGTATAAATAGCATGACAAACAGCTGCAGATTTCAATTACTCCATGATCATCAGTGTATAGAATAAAGAGGCAATTTTGCAGAGGAGAAACCACAGGGAATACATTGGACTGACAACTGCCTGGAATTCAATTTGCCGAAGTGATATTGAAATATGGGGGGAAAGTCGAGGTGCGCTGATTAAGTTTCAAGCTGCTGCGTTACTAATACTGTCTCATGAACCTGTCGGCTCTGTTGTCACCATAGCAACATGATCATCAGAGCAATCCTGAAAACAGGCTACACCACAGACTGTTCATTTACATTTGTGATAAATGCTGAGAGAGCCAGGTAGATTAATAAGCCAGGACTTTCACACAACCTGGCAACCGAGAAAAATTGCAAAGAGCAGAAAATATTGTTTTTCTATACCTGTAGCTATTTGACACGTATAAACAAACAAACAAATAAGAGATGAATGAACAGGAGAGTCAAATGTTAATCCAAGAAGAAACAGAAAACAGAAATTTGTTTTAAGATAGCATTGGTGATATTTAGATTTGCCCAGAGTACTTACTGGGGGAAAAAAACCTGCTTTGAGATATTTGAGGTAATGAAAGTTCTCCCCCTCTCTCTCTCTCCCCCTCTCTCTCTCCCTCTATCTTTCTCCCCCCGCCCCCTCTTTCTCATAATGAAAGCTGTCTCTGCCTTTCTCTCTCACACACACACAGGCACACACACAAACTTTAAAAGATTACAAATGGAATTAAATTTTTGGTTCTCACTTCATATAGAGATGTTTAAAAAAGGGGGCTTTGCATGACAAAAGTTTTGCTTACTGATTATATTTACTGTTCTTAAAGAACAAATGAAAAAGGATTACAAAAAGCACTTCAATAAACAGGACTTATTAATTTGACTCATTATACAAATCTCAATCTCAAAATTTTTACTTCTATTTCCTTAAGTTGTTAAGTGTAATCAACAACAAAGGAGGGCTTCCCTGGTGTCTCAGAGGTAAAGAATCTGCCTGCCAACCAGAAGACATGAGTTTGATCCCTGAGTTGGGAAGATCCCCTGGAGGAGAAAATGACAACCCACTCCACCAGTATTCTTGCCTGAAAAATCCCGTGGACAGAGGAGCCTGGCAGGTTACAGTCCACAGGGTCTCAAAGAGATACAGCTGAAGCAACTGACCACATACACCACAACAAAGGAAAAGTGTCATATGAAAATAGACTACTTCTGGCTTTTTATTTTTATGAAGGAAATCTGCTTTCATGGTAAGAGTATGCCACAGAAATATTACAATCTGGCTTGGGAAATACGCTGTTTTTTCTGCAAAAAATAATCGGATGAGACAAATCTCAGAGCTAAATTTTCAACTGCTTGCTTTTTCAGAAAGGGCAAATGGATACATCTCCTCTAGAAGTACTAAATGTTTCCAGCATTTCCAGCTAGTATCTTCCATTTCCATGGAATAACACTCTCCTCTTTTGGTCCCTATCTGTCCCAAGGCTACATATCAGCATTTCCAGCCAGTGTCTTCCATTTCCACGGATTAACACTCTCTGTTTTTGCTCCCTGTCTGTCCCGTGGCTACACATCAGCCCTGGCAATGAAACAGTCTCCCCTCAAGATTATATGATACTGCAAGTTGGGAGTGAGGAAAGTTTATTTCTATGTGCTATCTCCCAAAAAAATCATTTCCCAAATACTTTGCTTATGGCAGTTCAAACAAAGTTCAGTCTTAGCAGGTTACTATAATAAAAATCTCCAGAAGCAAAGGCTTGTGCAATGCATTGTTATTTTATTAGCATCCTATTTAGAGGGCTGTTACATTGTATTACTTTAACNTATCCATGTTGCTGCAAATGGCATTCATTCTTTTTTTTAATAATTGAACAATATTCCATTGTGTATATGTGCCACCTCTTCTTTATCCATTCATCTGTCGTTGGACATGTAGGTTGCTTCCATGTACTGGCTATTTTAAATAGTGCTTCGGTGAACACTGATGTGCTTGTATCTTTTCGAATGTTTTTTCTAGATATATGCCCAGGAATGGGACTGATGGATCATATGCTAGTTCTATTTCTAGTTTTTTAAGGAACCTCCACAATGTTCTCCACAGTGGTTACACCAATTTACATTCCCACCAACAGTGTAGGAGGGTTTTCTTTTCTCCACACCCTGTCCAGCATTTATTGTTTGTAGGTTTTTTGATCATGGCCACTCAGGTCCGAGATGATACCTCACTGTAATTTGTCTTACATCGCAGGCCAATGTCACCAACCATGGTTTTTTACCTCCCCCTCCTTCTAGCACCTTCTTGCTTCTTCCTATCCAATTCCTTTTCCCTTGGAGTATGCAGGTCCATTCCTCGCCACCAAGACAAAAAACATTGAGAGGCTTCCCAAAGAGATAGTGTTCAAAGTAGGAAAGTTATCATCTGAAAACATCTCTGAAAAAGCTTGGTAGATTTATGAAAGCATAACACAGCAGAAAGATAATGTCAGAATCTAAGACAGGCTGGGTCCTGAACCCAGCTCTGATGAGAATCAGCAGATGAGTTGGGAATTGATAGTAGACTAAAAAGCAAGATAATTCATCAAATATTGGACATAAATTTCCCAGATAGAGGCTGCTCATTAATTGTTCTCCCCTATGCTAGACAGAAGGATTTACTTTCTCTTTACTCAACATGTGTGTGACAGAGAGCTGGAGGGGATGAAATGAGCAGGGAGCCCACTGCCCATCTCCGACCACTCCACGTGTCCTCTGTCTTAATCCATCCCAGCCGCGGTAATAAAAGTACCATATACTGAGTGGCCTAAACAACAAACATTTGTTTCTCATTGTCCTGGAGGCTGGTAAGTCCTATATGAAGGCACTGACACAGCTGAAGTCTGGTGAGGGTCATTCCTGGTTCGTAGATGGCTGTCTTTTTGCTGCTTCTTCACATGGTAGAAAGGAAGAAAGGAGCTCTCTGGGATCTCTTTTATAGGGTGGTAATCTCACAAATGAGGGCTTCACTCTCAGGACCTAATTACCTCTCCGAAGCACCACCTTTTGATACTATCACATTAAGGGTTAGGATTTCAACATATAAAATTTGGAGGCACACAAACATTCAGTCTATAATATCCTCCAAAGTATTCCTTTTCTGCAAGCAGAACTTCTCATTTTCTATGACACCAGAAGGCATCAGTGTGGTAGTATAAGACAGGAGGTCTGGATGCTGGCTTCAGTGCTGGTACCAATTACAGGACTTTTGGTCCTGTAAGCCCTCCAGGCCCCCATTTTCTTATCACAAGGCTAATCATTTGGGGCCATAGACCCCTTTGACAATCTGATGAAGCCTGTGAAACCCTTCTCAGAAGTATGTGTTTAAGTGCATAAAAGAAAATAAATATAAATAAAACTAGCTATACTGTATCAGTTATCAAATATTTTAAAAACAAAATTGTCATATAATAATATCTATGCTTCTTTAGTAACTCAATAAAATGGCAGATCTAATATTGACAGGTCTAATAAAGACTAATTTTGAAGTAAGGATGATTATAAGTAATACTTCAAAATATCTGTTATAGAGTGAAGTCAGAATGAGAAAGATAAGTACCATATATTAATGTATACATTTGGAATCTAGAAAGATGGTACTGACAATACTATATGCAGTGCAGCAAAGGAGACACAGATGTAAAGAAGAGACTTTTGGACTCAGTGAGAGAAGAAGATAGGATGATTTGAGAGAATAGCATTGAAACATACACATTACCATATGTAAAACAGATAAACAGTATGAGTTTGATATATGATTCAGGGCACCCAAAGCGGCTCTGACAATCTGGAGGGATAGGGTAAGAGAGCAAGGTAGAAAGGTGGGCTCAGGACAGAGGGGACACAAGTAGACCTATTGTCAATTCATACTGATGTATGTCAAAAACCATCACAATATTATAATTATCCTCTAATTAAAATAGATAAATAAATTGTTTAAAAAATATCTGTTATAATCAGAAATATTTGAAAATAGCTGAGATTTCCAAAGGTGTGTGTGCTTAATCACTCAACCAGGTCTGACTCTTTTCGCGACCCCATTGACTGCAGTCTGCCAGGCTCTTCTGTCCATGGGGATTCTCCAGGCAAGANCTCAGGACAGAGGGGACACAAGTAGACCTATTGTCAATTCATACTGATGTATGTCAAAAACCATCACAATATTATAATTATCCTCTAATTAAAATAGATAAATAAATTGTTTAAAAAATATCTGTTATAATCAGAAATATTTGAAAATAGCTGAGATTTCCAAAGGTGTGTGTGCTTAATCACTCAACCAGGTCTGACTCTTTTCGCGACCCCATTGACTGCAGTCTGCCAGGCTCTTCTGTCCATGGGGATTCTCCAGGCAAGAGTACTGGAGTGGGTTGTCATGTCCTCCTCCAGGGCATCTTTCCAACCCAAGGATCAAACCCAGTTCTCCTGCATTGCAGACAGATACTTTACCATCTGAGCCACCAGGGATTTCCAAGGGGATAAAATTAAAGATACTGCTCTAATGCTGTGACTTGTGGGCTGCATTCTTAATTTAAAGAAATGCATAATTTCAGTTAGGGATTAGTCAAAATAGTGTTTTTTTTGAGATAAAGGAATTCTTCCACATGATCTCTAAGACATTTTGACTCTGATATTCTGATTCCCTCCTCACCAGGCTGTTCACCAACACTCCCTTTCACCTGCTTCTAAATGGCCTTCTCCTCCTGATTTCAGTGGGCTCCAGACCTTGCTGAACTTCACAGGAATACATTTTACTATGGTCTTCACTACCATATCGGAATTTGTCACCCCTAATCTGTCAGGAGTTGTAATCTCCAATTCTGAATCTTCTTGGCCACCTTTTCTGCTAAATCTCTCTGCAGTTCAGTTTTCTCCTTATAAAAGAGAATGGTAATGATACTTGCCATATAGCTTCTCTGAGGATAAAGCAGGTTTCGATGCAGAAAGCACTTACAATATCAAGTGGGACACAGTGGAGTCAAAAAAGACATTACCTGTTTTCTTTTTATTACTAATATTATTTCATTGCTTTTGGCCGCTAAGAACTCAGAGAGGAAAATAACAGAACATACTACCTCACCCACTACAAAGGTGTACCATTTAGCTTCAGCTGGATCACATCACCTTTCAACTCTTAGTTACTCACCGAAAAGTTATCAACAATGAATGTGAGTGCTTGAGCACTCACTATGTGCTAACCACTGAGGATTGGGACGTACATTTATTCAACAAATATTTATCAAGCACTTCCTGGTGGCTCAGAAGGTAGAGAATCTGCCAGCAATGCAGGAGACCCCAATTCAATCTGTGGTCAGGAAGATCCCCTGGCGAAGGCAAAGGCTGCTTACTCCAGTATTCTTGCCTGGACAGAGGAGCCTGGAGGGCTACAGGTCATGGGGTCACAAAGAGTTGGGCGTGACTGAGCTACTAACACTTTCACTTCTACTGTGTGGGAGGCACTGTTGCAGTATGGCAGATCTAGCAAAGAACAAAAAACAGGAGGTCCCGTGGATATTACACTCCAGTGGAAGTCTTCCTTTTTGATCATGGTGGACGAAGTTCCCATTCTGCTGGACCTCACATCTAGTTGGAAGTGACGGACAGTAAATTGTTCAATCAGCAAGCAAACAGATGAGGAAATATTGCTGTGTCTTGTCACATCAGTCATCATCAGTCCACCATTTTACTTTCCCTACCTCTCTTCCATACGATAAGCTTCAGTCTCGCTTCCCTCTTGCACCATCTTATCTCCGCAATTGAGAAATACGTATCATACAACTTTTACTTTACTTCTATTTCTTATTAACATTCCCTCCCAAACTCCCATAACTTGAATTTCCATTCCCTCCATTACACTGAAAATACTCTCTCAAAGGTCATTGTTAACTCCTTTTTGATTAAAATTCCTTTGGGGAACTATATCCCTCTAGGCCTCTCTAAACTGTCCAGTATAGATAATTGGGGTCTACTTCTCAAAATTATCTGCTTTTTGGAGTTACTACTCTGTCTGAACCTACCCCACCACCTTCTACTGCCATTTTGCCTGTATTCCTTTTTTGCTGACTGTCTTATAACTAATGGCCCATTTTCAGTCAGTTCTCTTGAAGATTCAATCTACTTGCCCTCTGCTCTTTCCTGACATGTTTGAACAGATGACTTCCAAACCTGAACCTCAAGCACTGGCTCCTCACCTAGGTAGCTCCAGTCACCCACAGAACCCCTCCATCCAAATAACCCAGGAGCCCTTCAAACTCTGTGTATTCAGAAAACCAAAGAGTCTCTTGTATCTCCAATATAGTCAACTTTCACACTTCTCCCCTAGCCTGGGACACCTGGTTCCTTCTCCTCCTCTTTATTATCACAAGTGTAATGAAGAGAGGCAAGGTCTCCATGCCTCTTCTCTTTCTCAAATATTAATCTTAGTGGAACCAGTTCCCATGATCATAGGTGGGCTACAACTGGCATTCGGGCTGACAGGACATTAGTGACTCACATATGTGAGCATGTATAGGGCACATACAGGGTACTTTCCAATGCCCTGTGCCCCACGGTGTTAGGCTGAGATAGTACCTGTATCCTTGGATAAACCTAACCATCTTTGTCTCTCCTCTTGCCAGGAGTGTTGTGAGAGAACCTGACATTCTCTGTGTCTCGGTGGAGTTAAGATTTGGAAACAGATAGAAGAAGAAACTCATTTATGCAGGCCACATGCAGAGCTCTACACTGTTGGCAGAGTGGTACTTCATGTATCAATTGCCATCATTTCTTGTGTATCTCTCTCCCTTGGGCTCTCATAAGAAAAGAAGTAGCTGTGGGTATGAGGAAGAAGTCAAGCATTATGGGAGTCCTTGGTCAGATGCCAAGTAATACCAGAAAACCCTTACTGAATTGCTAATAATATTTATACTTCAAGACCCAGTTAGAATCCTTATTTTATAGCAATTAATACCACAAGCTCTATTTTGTAGAAGACCTGTGTATGAATCTCAACTCCACAACTTAATACCTGTGTGAATTTAGTCAAGTTACTTAGCCTCTCTGAGGCTTATCAATAAAAATGTGGGACTAGCAAAGGTTAAAAGAGATAAGCCATCATTGTACATTGGCTTGCTATCTGTCACTATTCCTGGCAGGTAGCAAGGGTTAAATAAGTGTTCATTATAGTAATATAGGCCTGCATCCCAGTAGCTCTCCCTTGTCTCACTAACAATCATACTTTCGGGCTTTCCTATATCACTTAAAAGGATAAATTTATAGGACATTAGGTTTATAACCATTGATAGTTTGCTAGCTTCTGTGTATTAGTCTTGTCTATAACATGGCATTTGAATCTCCATGTGGGTCATGCTTAAAGCTTATTCTTTTCCCACAAACCCAACAGTGACTGGCACGTACCAGTACTCCTCAAGATAATATTATTGGTCAAAATGCTACATAGCAGCATAACATAGGGTTGTATTTAATCATATATATATATATATATACTTTTTTTTTAATTGAAGATCAGAAAATGGAGGCTAGTATATAGACAGCAACTTTCACCATTTGTCCAGATTCCCAGGCTGAGGACTTCCCCAGTGATCCAGTGGTTAATAAGACTCCAAGCTCCCAATGCAGGGGGTCTGGGTTTGATCCCTAGTCAGGGAATTAGATCCTACATGCTAAACTAAGAACCCACGTGCCACAACTAAGACCAGCATAGCCAGATACATATTTTTAAAAAAGAGTGAATCACATCTTGGGTACAATTGATGTTTAAAAAAAAATTCCCAGGAGGTAGCAATTCTTACTGTGACTCAGCTCTACAGAGGGTTGATGAGGCAACCTAACACTCACCTACCTGTGTGGTAAGCTAAGATAAAGCAAGAAGAAAAAAGTACAAAATTTCTCCCCGTCATAGTTTCAAGTGACACCACATCTTCACAGATTATGGAGAAATCAGTCTAGGATAAAACCCTCAAAATAAGTTGATTCATATTGAACAAACATGGGCAACTGTATTTCAAGGCAAAGAAGTAGAATCACAAATAACAATAAATAGCATAGCTTTCACCTCATTATATTACGATTACTGGAATAAATAATACAGATACATCCACACAATATCTGTTAAATGATATTATAACATACATTAATTCATTAAACACACATTTGCATCCCATGGGATATAATTTAAGTTCAGCAAAATATTTCAGAGAATCTTCTCTGTTAGAGTTGGCCTTGTACCTATGTGTGAACTCATCTTTCAGAGCAATGGAAATTGAGGTTTAATAACTTCTCATTTCTGCTTTTCTCTCATTTATTCATCCATTCCTTCAAACTGGGAAACTGCAATGTTTTTAAGAATATCTTTTCCAACACCCTGTGCTTCATTCCTTTCATGAAGGAATGTAAAGTCACAGCTCATTCACTTTACCATCGTCACACTGCAATTACAGGGTAAAAAATAAAAAGAATGCTCTGGTTCAGAGTACGAGGTATTATTATTTTTAACGTTGTTTTGGGGGTAATTTGTTTTTCTCTTCAGTCCTTAATCAAACTTTAATCAAGCCGAGAGCCTAAAGCAGACTTTTGAAAAGAAAAATGGCCAAATTCACATGCCTAATCACCGCTTCTAGGTGAGTATGTCTTTTCTCTGGCTCAACAGAGTGCGAGCCCTGATAGTACATCAGACCTCCACTTTGTTGGTGTGGTTTGGAAGCTTAGAGAAGCAAGGCAATTTTAGGCTGTGTACACAGCAGCATCCGTCATGGAGCAGTGGAAGAATGCCCCGACGCCCACAGGAGCATCATCTGGTATGAAATACAGCATGCTGTTCTAGACCCTCACAAATCAGGACAGTTTTGATCAAAGAAGGAAGAAATCAGCTGGGAGTCACAAACGTGGATGGAGGAAGAGCAGAAAGTTTTTTACAAACCACGGCAAACATTCTGTGGCCTGCAATGACTAAGAGGAACAAGGAACACATTTACAAGCATAAGGAAACTGTGAACATGAAGGAGAGAGAGGGGGCATTTTTTGGGATGCACAAAAGTGGAATAACACCAGTAATGAGATGAAATTGAGCAAAAGAAAACTTAGGCTGAACATCAAGGAAGGGTTTGCTAACAGCGAAGCCTATTATACTGCCACACGGCCTCTCAGGGGAAGAGGTTTGAGCTCCATTGCCCAGGTCATTTAAAACAGGCCTGGACAGAAGTATTCAGGGAAACATTGTGGGGAATGAGCCTGCCCTGGCAGGGGAGAGTCCAGATGACCTACTGGTTCTTGTTCTCTCTCTCTAATTTTTGTGATATATAACATCCCATCATTACATCGCCTCCAAATGGGCCGCTCCTTGGGCTGAGGATANATTGCCCAGGTCATTTAAAACAGGCCTGGACAGAAGTATTCAGGGAAACATTGTGGGGAATGAGCCTGCCCTGGCAGGGGAGAGTCCAGATGACCTACTGGTTCTTGTTCTCTCTCTCTAATTTTTGTGATATATAACATCCCATCATTACATCGCCTCCAAATGGGCCGCTCCTTGGGCTGAGGATATAATGAG
This sequence comes from Neotragus moschatus, assembly GCA_006410615.1. Lineage (NCBI taxonomy): Eukaryota > Metazoa > Chordata > Mammalia > Artiodactyla > Bovidae > Neotragus > Neotragus moschatus. Next base: position 251,499 of record SJYA01002338.1, on the reverse strand, counting down.
AGTGGATTACTTAGCAAGCAGTGTACTCCAGGGGAAGCATGCAGAGGCCCAACCTGGAAACCACAGCTCATTAACCAGCAGCTACTCAAATTATTTTGTGCATCTCTGGCCTAATTCAAATTAGAATTGGAGGGCTTTTCCTGACAGGCCAGATGAAAGCTTTGAGTTCTCAGCATTTTAGAGTCTGTTTTACTGTGAGCTATGAATTCTGCACGTTTTTTAAACTTTGATTTTTGTCTCAATAGGTACAGAAAGGGGAAAAACGTGCTAGGAAATAATTGGAAAATGGCAACTGACATAAGCAGATTGTTTTCAGTGTGGGCTATGATGCAGCAACAGCTAATAGAATAAAGCCAGTCACTTAGTGGAATAAGGCCTTTTCACTAGAATCAAACTTCAGTCAACCGAAATCCTTGAAGGACTGCAATATACATTCAGATGGTTATGGGTCCCCAGTAACCCCTATAAAAACTAGTCGGTGGTGACCAAGTGAGCACTTCCTCACTTTCAGAGCATCTGCTGATCCTCAGATGTGAATCATCAAGAAAATGGAATATTTTTAAATGGGATATCAAGTTTCTATGCCTTCTTGATAATATTTTTCCAGTGTAGTGAATGGGACTTGGTCTTGATACTGTAAAGCTGCACTTTAAATATGATTGTCCACTCTATTCTACCAAACCCCAGTTTTGAGTACTCCTCTCTTCTTCATCCTGCCTGTCCCACTATTTGAATCTGTGAAAACAGTTATTTGTTAACGATTCTTCCTTCTGTCCTCAGTGAATGTTTTATACCTTGAAAAACGCCTGATCAATTTAACACTTCCCGGCAGCTTTAATCTGTGTTCTGCAATGTCTCAAGTCCCAAAACTAACCACTCCTACTCCCAAATTCTAATCACTAATCCTGTATTACTGAGTTATTTTTGCTCTGCAAAATTTCAGCTATCCTATATCATTAATTTATCCACCATTCAGCAAATAATTAAGTAAGCAAATAATAATTGCCAGGCATCATGTTAGATCTGGAGCTACAAAACAACTGCTACTATCTTGGCTCAGACAGTAAAGAATATGCCTGCAAGGCAGGAGACCTGGGTTTGATCCCTGGGTCAGTAAGATTCCCTGGAGAAGGGAATGGCAACCCACTTCAATATGCTTGTCTGCACAGAGGAGCCTGGTGGGCTACAGTTCATAGGGTCACAAAGAATTGGACACGATTAAGTGATTAACACTCACTTATCCTGATGTAAAGGTGTCACAGTCTAGCTGGAGAAACAGATGAGGCAAGCAGAGAACAACATGGAAGGTACTTCATCAGAAAAATGACAAACTGCTTTCAGAGTACAGGCAAAGAGACAACTGACTTGGCAGAAGTAGACCTGAGAACACAAGGAACATTTGGCTGAACTTGCATGTATTCTTATTAGGTTATCCTAAATCTCCCTTTTCTTTNGCAAGCAGAGAACAACATGGAAGGTACTTCATCAGAAAAATGACAAACTGCTTTCAGAGTACAGGCAAAGAGACAACTGACTTGGCAGAAGTAGACCTGAGAACACAAGGAACATTTGGCTGAACTTGCATGTATTCTTATTAGGTTATCCTAAATCTCCCTTTTCTTTGCCTCCACTCTGCCACTGGCTTACAATATCTACCTCCCAATCTTCCCACTGGAAGCTTCTTGGATAACTTCTCTCACTCATACCCTACAAATATTCCTCCTCCAATTAAAATAAATAAACTTAAATTTTAAAAATATATTCCTCCCCAAAGAGCCATCTAACATATTACAGCTACCTCACTGTCAACAGTTCATCCTTTTGATTCAATGTTTGCTTGTAAATACACCATCTAACAGTTCATCCTTTTGATTCAATGTTTGCTTGTAAATACACCATCTAACATATTACAGCTACCTCACTGTCAACAGTTCATCCTTTTGATTCAATGTTTGCTTGTAAATACACCAATGTGAGATTCAGACAAATCTGTCTCTCTGCCTTTAAAAGATTGGGTTTTTCTTTTAACGTGGTAGTTCTTTAAATTGAAAGCAAATCTAATTCTACATTAATAATATTTTTATCAGTTTCCCAAAAGTCCCAGTTCACTCAAAAAATATTATTTTATTTCTTGAGCACTCAACTTCTCTAGACAGTGGGCTTATCAGGCAGGGTGCAGAAGTAATGGAACGTCTCAGTTTATATCATAATCATCTTTCTGTACAGAAGTTCCCCACCACTGGTTTTACACATTTTCAGTTCTCTGTTCCTTTACTCCCACTTTGGAATAGCCACTCTCCTCATCTTCTCTAACATTTAAAAGTCTTATTCTTCCTTAAAGTCTTGGGTCAAAAGCTAGTCCCCATCAAAACTTCCAAGAAAACCATCTTTCAGTCAGGGTTAAATCAAGTACAGGCACCGTCTACAAATTCCTGCTTACTCTATTCTGTTTTACATTATTCATATGATCATTATAAATTTCTGAAGGGCAGAAGGTGTGACTTACCTGTCTTTCAGTCCTTCAGGCCTTCTGTATATTATGTATATACTCAACTGATGATTGTTGAATGAATAAATGAATACAAATTGCTTTGTAGTCTGTAAAACAGATGACAACTGTTTTAGTCAGCCTGAGCTGCCATAATAAAATAATGTATATAAGGTGGCCTAGGCTTTCCTGGTGGCTAAGTGGTAAAGAATCTGCCTGCAATGCAGGAGACCTGGGTTTGATACCTGGGTTGGGAAGATCCCCTGGAAGAAGGCATGACAACCCACTCCAGTACTCTTGCCTAGAGAATCCCATGGACAGATGAGCCTGGTGGGCTATAATCCGTGTTTCACAGAGAGTTGGATGTGACTTAGCAACTATACAACAATACACTTCCTTGGTGACTCAGATGGTAAACAATCTGCCTGCAGTGCAGGAGACCCAGGTTCGATCCCTGGGTTGGGAAGATTCCCTGAAGAAGGGAATGGCTACTCTTGCTTGGAGAATTCCATGGACTGAGGAGCCTGGCAGGCTGCAGTCCATAGGGTCACACAGAGTTGGACATGACCAAAGCAACTAAGCAGCAGCAGTAGCACAATAAGCTGGCTAAAAGTGAAAGTTGTTCAGTCCTGTCCTACTCTTTGCAACCCCATGGACTGTAGCCTGCCAGATTCCTCTCTCTGTGGGATTTCCCAAGCAAGAATACTGGGATGGGTAGCCATTCCCTTCTCCAGAGGATCTTTTCTGACCCAGGGATCGAACCTAGATCTCCTGCATTACAGGCAGATTCTTTATCGCCTAAGCCACTAAGGAAGTCCCATAAGTCCCATCAAAAATTTATTTCTCACAGTTCTACAGGCTGAAGAGCCCAAAATCAAGGTGCCAACAAAGTGAGTTTCACTCCGAGGCCTCTCCTCTTAGCTTGTAAGTAGCTGTCATCTCCCCGTGTACGCATATGGCCTGTTCTTTGTATGCACACATAGAAAGAGAGACGTTCGCTCCCTCTCTTCTTACAAGGGCACTGTTGGAAGGNGGCGGCTTAAACATCAAAAATTTATTTCTCACAGTTCTACAGGCTGAAGAGCCCAAAATCAAGGTGCCAACAAAGTGAGTTTCACTCCGAGGCCTCTCCTCTTAGCCTGTAAGTAGCTGTCATCTCCCTGTGTACGCATATGGCCTGTTCTTTGTATGCACACATAGAAAGAGAGACGTTCGCTCCCTCTCTTCTTACAAGGGCACTGTTGGAAGGACATGACCATTGACTGACCCTCGAAGCTGGCCCTGGGCAATCAGAGGTTCATGATCCCTTTCCCTGTCCTTAGNTTTCACTCCGAGGCCTCTCCTCTTAGCCTGTAAGTAGCTGTCATCTCCCTGTGTACGCATATGGCCTGTTCTTTGTATGCACACATAGAAAGAGAGACGTTCGCTCCCTCTCTTCTTACAAGGGCACTGTTGGAAGGACATGACCATTGACTGACCCTCGAAGCTGGCCCTGGGCAATCAGAGGTTCATGATCCCTTTCCCTGTCCTTAGAATATACGTTTTTCAGGTTTCAAGGAAGCAGCTTCAAGAGAATATGTTGTTGAGTCAAATGAATCAAGAACACGACTGAAACCCGTCAAGGTTTCCATATTAACTTTTACGATCCTGGCAGGCAGTTACAATGATCTGCTTATCCTGCAGTCACCTCTGTGTAAGTCCCTTTACTCTTGATAACTGCCACCTATGGTCTGGAGTGGTCTCCTCTCTCTCTGGGATCTCCTTGTCCTCCAATGTATGGAGGCCAATTTATACAAACCAACAGGGCACTAAGCTCACAGCAGGGACCCACCCTAATGACACCATCTGATCCTGATTACCTCTCAGAGGCCCCAGCTCTCAATAGTACCGTTATATTGGGAGTTAAAGCTTCAGTATGTTAATTTAAGGGGATACAATTCAATCCACAGCAATAACATATTCATAAAGGTAGGCACATGCACGCACACATTCAACTCCTTTTCCATTTAATTTTCCTGTTACTCTAGCCATCCTTTTCAAACAAATAATGAGAGAGTTAATGAAGTGCTGCTCATATTTAGGACTGAAGCTGGTGACTCAGACAATAAAGAATCTGCCCACAATATGGGAGTCCCAGGTTCTATCCCTTGGTTGGGAAGGTCCCTTGGATGAGGGCATGGCAGTCCACTCCAGTATTCTTGCCTGGAGAATTCCATGGACAGAGCCTGGCAGGCTACAGTCCATGGGGTCGCAAAGAATTGAACACAAGTGAACAAATAACATACAACACAACAAGATAAACTGGTGAGAGCTGTAGCTATGTCTAAGAGCTGGGACCCAAGGAGGTTTGCATCTGACACATTATTTAACTAAAATCTCCAGTGCTCTGATAATGGGATTGATTTATTGCCTTATAAATGAGTTTTGTTCTTTGACTTTCATGTTGAAAACACATCATTACACTAAAAAAAAAAAAAAACAGTAATCCTATCAGAATAAATTCTCTGAGCTGCCTTGGGCATGTGTCTTATGTAGCATGCACTCATATCTGTTTAAACCTAACTGCAGTTACATCTCACGATAAACGAAAGCCTTAAATAAGACCATCTACACATCTTCTCCTTCAGTGATTAGTCTTAACTGCTTTCTCCAACAAGATTAAGGAGAAAATGACCAAGATGATTTCCAAAAACTGAGATAAAACCACAGGACTGTAGGCTCTGAGAGTTAGATCTTAGAGGCAATTATGGTAGTAAAAATAAATAACTGGACTTTGGGGCCTTTAGAGTTTAAAAAGCATTGTCAAGTTTTATCAATTGTATTTATGGTCCAAATCACTGCCCTTTACATGAATTTTCTCTACAAAGTTCCAAATAAATGGTCAATCAACTAAATGGTTTTGGAATATTTCCAGGGACTGAGAACTCACTATCTTACACAATCATTTATCCCCTAGTTTAGAGGGTATACTGATTGTTAAAACATTAAGAGTTGCTCAGTCATGTCCAACTCTTTGCAACCCCACAGACTGCAGCCTACCAGGCTCCCCTGTCCATGGGATTCTCCAGCCAAGAATACTGGAGTGGGTTGCCATTCTCTTCTCCAGGGGATCTTNTATCTTACACAATCATTTATCCCCTAGTTTAGAGGGTATACTGATTGTTAAAACATTAAGAGTTGCTCAGTCATGTCCAACTCTTTGCAACCCCACAGACTGCAGCCTACCAGGCTCCCCTGTCCATGGGATTCTCCAGCCAAGAATACTGGAGTGGGTTGCCATTCTCTTCTCCAGGGGATCTTCCCAACCCAGGGATCAAACCCAGGTGTCCCAAATTGCAGATAGATTCTTTACTGCCTGAGCCACCAGGGAAGGCCAAGAATACTGGAGTGGGTAGCCTATCCCTTCTCCAAGGGATCTTCCTGATCCAGTAATCAGACCAGGGTCTCCTTCATTGCAGACAGATCATTTACCAGCTGAGCTACCAGGGAAGCCCATTGGTTGTGCAAATATTCTTCTGCATATTGATCCTAATCAAAAAGCAACCTCCACTCCTTGTTTCTATTTCTGACCACTAAGTCTCACAAAACATGTAAACCTTTAGTCCTCTGGCTACTCTCTTATCATGCCAGCTCTTCTTGTTACCATATTTGGAAAACATGTCAAAAATTCTTTCCTGTAATTATTGATAACAGTGGCTAACATTTATGGGGACCTTACTCTATGACAAGCTCTGTTCAAATCCTCTATTTGCATTGACTTGTCTGAGTCCTTAAAACGGCCCTCTAAGGTGTTCACTGGTTTGATTCACAGAGACGCTGCCAGCACGGAGCTCGTCAGTGCCAGGGCCGTTCTGATGACCCAGGCTTCAGACCCCAGAGCTGTTACCCTTAGCAACTAGGCTAGGATATTTTCCTATCACCCTATTCGTTTTCCTCAGCATATTTGCTAGTCAGTCCTTTACATCCGTGTGAGGTTAGAATAATCTATTTCTAATCTATCAATGTGAGAAGGCCTCCAAGGCCTGTGGGAAATGTGCTGTTACTGCAGACAGCTGGGGGACTGACTGGACATGCTAGAGACTCCACTCCAGAGCCCTCAGACAGGCTCAGCAGAGGGGACAGAGGAGAAACTTGAGCATAAGTTTTGTTTTGTTTTGCTTAAAAAAGAAAAATCTCTTCAAGTGATTCTAATGTGCCCCCACTGGTCCAGGGCAATGTTTCACAAGTTTTAGTATTCATAGAAATCATCTTACATTCTGATTCTAGAGCATAGCCTGGGGTTCAAGAACTGACATTTTCATCAGGATCCACTCCAGGTAATTTTGATGCAGGCAACGTTGAACTATGGAATTCTTATTCTCTTACATACCATGGGTTGAAGACACGTGAAAAACAAGCAAAGGTTTCCTACATCATCGACATGTTCAGGAACCACAACAGTCAAGTTCACTTCTTTATTTCCTCCCCATCCCCAGTGATTCAGACTCTACACGAGCACTTGATACTTGATCAGGTACCCAATGTACCTCAACTATGAAACCTTACTGAAGGTAAGTTTACCTGCAGTGGGTACCACAGCCTACACTTAAAATACAAAAGAGGCACTTTTGAAAAATATTTGTAGCAGGCTATCTTTTAACTGTTCTTAAAATATCATTACATGCACACATATCTTTTCACATTCCATACAATATTTTTATATAAATAAAATCTGCTGACTGCCAGTCAATTCAACAAACATGTTTAGTGCACCTGCTAAGCTCCAGACAGTGTGCCAAAGGTGCATAGGAGGAGAAGAAAGGGATTATAACAAAAATGAATGAAACATAGCCCCCGCCTCAAAAAGACTCATGTGCGTGGGCTGACCCAACTCTTCCCTACAGTTAGCCAAGGAGATGATTCTCAGGTGACCAGAACCCATGAGTATAGATCTGGACATCAAGTCAGAGGCTACACTCATTCACATTGTTCCAACAGCTGATTCCCTCTGTAACTTTTTTTTTTCCTTCTTGTATTCAGATCTTCGTTCACTTCTCAGATTAACACGGCACCTCGAAGGCCTTCTCTCTATCTACCTACTCAGATGTGACCAAGATTTATCCTTGAGTTCCACCACTCTGGCTACTTCCAGTATATTCCAACCAGTACAATTCTCTCTATGTGAACATGCATTCTTTCTTATCAGACCCTAAGCCACAAAGTGGGTGCTGTACAGTTCATAGTCTACCAAGAGATGTGTGCAGACACACCCACAATTACTCATAAGACAAAATGTGTTACAATATTATAAGGGAAATAAACAAAAAGGCCATGGTGTCATATTGGAAAGAAGGATTAATTTTGACTAGGATAACAGAAGGTAGCTTCACAGAAATGTGATGTTTGTGACCATTTAAAGAAGAAGGGGGAGGTTAGCAAGAGTTAAATCTTTATGAGAAGAGAGGGACTAAAGAACTGGAGGTGGGGTACAGTTTCCGACCATATCAGGTTAAAGAAAAAGATTGGAGTAGAAGGGAAGTAGTTAACAAAGGCTCAGAAATTAGTTGGAAAGGAGACTTGTGCGACCTTGAATTCCATTTGGGTTTGGACTTGATGCCCTATGGAATGAGTCAGTTAAGGTCTTTCAGTAAGGATGTGCCAGAGTCAGCTATGCTTTGAGAATGATACTCGGACTCCGATTTAAAGGATAAATGGGAATTGGGGAAGATGACTAAGAAGCAAATCCCTAGAAACCAAAAGAACTATTATTTATTCTCCATTTGCTCTCAGGGCCCCTCTCCACTATCCTCCACCTGCCCACTTACCTGCAGCTCTGACTGCACCACAGCCTCCCTCCCTGCATTCCTATTATGTTCAGCACTGGTGAGGACGCACAGGAGATCTGGAAGAAATAGTGAGTTTGAGGTGCATTCCCTCAGCTCCATCCCTGCTCTGTTACCTCGGGCCAGCCATGTCCTGTCCTGTCCAGATGAAAGTCACGGCTCCTGTCAGCTGGTCTGCTCCATGCCCACCCCTCTCTCTAGGGTTCAGGAGTGGCTCTCTCTCCTTATCCCTTCAGGTTTAGGGGTGGGAACAGAAGCCCTGAGGTACCACATCATCTCTGATAGTTCCCCTACACCCTCCCCCTTTCTGTGCAAATAATCCCTTTAGCAAAGTTTTTTCCACTTATTCACTTCCAACATGCTACTGGTATCTTCCCAGGACCCCGACTGCTGCAGGAAGCACCTAGTGCCCTTGAACTAGGGTGAACCAGGGTGAACCAGGGCCAAGAGCACAGAAAAGGCCAGGGTAGTGCTCTTGAGAGCACAAAGCTAGAATGTTCTTCCTTGCTGAGGAGATAATAACTATAGTAATGCAGCCCAGGGATCTGAGCTCATTTATCCATTTCAGATGGATGGTGCAGTCATAAAACATTTCTGAAACTCAATCCATGTCTGATAGGAAAGGGCTTTTATTTATTTTTTTTTTTTTACTTATGTCTTTTTTTTTAGGAAAGGGCTTTTAGTTGTGAGGTGCATTCACGTTCACTTTCCTTCAGCAGTAAGAGGCTACATAGGTTTGAAGCCAGACTAGCATAGATCACAGATACAACACCTCAGGACTAGAGAACTGCAATCACACAAATGACGCTTCCTTTAACACAGGAGACAGACATGTGACTGTTTATATAACGTATGCAAAGGCTGAGTCAGAGAGGAAAGCACAGAGAAGAGGAAGTGTGCGATGCTGAAGCTGCAGTTCTCTGAACAGAACCATAGGAGAGGATGTTTGGAGTCTTCTATGTGGGTCTATATAGCACTCTATTCAAACAGATCAGATAATACCTAAAGGGCAGGTGGCTTATTTGTTCTAAATGCAGCAAGAGGTAATGGCATGCTTAAGTCATTTCTGCAGCAGCCTGTAATTTCACAAGTGCTCAAACACTTCCTTTGACAGCTGTGCTGTGCGTTCATTATGTTGTCAATGTGAGTTCTATAAAGGAGAGAGTGCCTGGTAGGAAAAGAGCTGGGGGGAGCAAGTGTTCAATGTTTTTTATCTCTCCAATTGGCTTAAAGCAATCAAGTAAGGCAAGAATCCTCTTTCCTGAAAATATTCAAATTGCCCATTTCACACACTATTCCATCTTTTATGGAAAGATAAAGTTAATCTTCCATGATTTACTTGAAGTTAGCGATTACAAGTATCTACTTTTTGACCAGCCTTATCACAGTCTCTGGGCTTACATTTAAATAGAGTGGAAGAGAAAATCCAATGGCTGTGGGGAGGGGGATGTAGAATTTAAACACACACACAAATTCATGGAAGTCATGGAAATAGAGTTCAAAAAAAAATGGAGAACAGAAGTAACTTTTCAGACTTGAATTACAAAGGAAAAGGGGATTTTTCCCCCTTCATTTCAGAAAGAAAACTTGACAAATACCATACAAGGGAGAACAGAAGGTACGTAATTGTCTCCATCTCCCAGGAGCTCATGGCCCTGATTTAAGCAGGCTAAGGAGGTATGAGTCTGGCAGATACCCAGTTCCCTCTGTTTGATTCCCTAAGACCCTTTCTTTCTCAATCTGCCCCACTCCCCACGGTGGAAAACTGAGGATGCGAAAACCACAGAGAACCAAGCATAGCCTCTTTATTATTCCCCTTTCCAGCCTCAGCTGCGAGTGCCTCCAACTGAGGACAGGAGTAAAAAGTGGCAATAAATGTAAGGTAGGTTCTATCCATATGACACCAGCCAATTAGAGAGAGAGAAAATTCCTTCGAATTCATCAAATGTGGAGCAACTTAATAACAAAAAAAGCACACTTGACTTCAGCTTCCTATCCAACAGATGCCAGTACACCAAGTTAAGTTCTTTTTTTTTTCCCACTCTGACTAGCTTGTTAAAATAGTTCAATCGATTGACCTAATTTTTGTTCACCTCCACTCAACTCTATGGAGTGCAATTGGTTCATAACTCCGACTGATTGAAAGGTATCCACAGCCACTGGTTACCCTATTTGAAGCTGATATCTCTTTTTCTGTGTTTCTTTTTGTTTTGTTTAGCTTTGCTTTGATACCAAGGCAGTTTCATGATCCTTGGTATTTTAAACATTTTAAGTGCACTTTCAGCAAGGCCCAGCAACCCAAAGAATTTAAAGAGCCCATACCGTCTAGAATCAGCTTATACAACGTTTTCCTGTTTTTTAATGCTAATTGCCTTAATTAGGGTTAATTAAAAAGGTATAACCTCTGACAGTCATCTAATGCAAACTAATTTGGGGGTTTCTGATGGGACAGAACAAATACACTAAATTAAGCTAATTGAGGGAGAGATTGTTTGGAATTAGATCCAATTTTCAAGGAAAGCCCATTACAAAATATTTACTGAGTACTTTTTATATGCCAGGCACTGTGATAGGGTAGAATCCATACTTTCAGGGAATGTTTACTCAATTAGATTCCTGTCAAGCAAGATTTCTGAGTCTATACAATTAAGTAATAATTAAGTCCTATGACTTGGGAAGAAAAGGGTGGCTCAGATGGTAAAAAAAAAAAAAAATCTGCCTGTGATGCAGGAGACTGGGTTCCATTCCTGGGTTGGGAAGATCCCCTGGAGGAGGGTATGGCAACACACTCCAGTATTCTTGCCTGGAGAATCCCATGGACAGAGGAGCCTGGTAAGATACAGTCCATGAGGTTGCAAAGAGTCAGACATGACTAAATGACACATGGTAAAAGAAACTATCAATAAATAGAGTCAGATATTAGACACATTATTAAGTGTTTAATAAACATCAAACATTCTTCTATATAAAGAGCACTTTATATAATAGGTGCTCTCATTTACACCATTATATGGTTGAGAAAACTACAGAAAGGTTTGGAAATCCGCTAAAGGTCACACAGCTAGTAAGTGGGATTTGCTAATGTCAAAGCCTGCATATTTTAACTATTTGGTAGAAAATTAACAACATACACTAAACTTTAAAGGGAGGAACTTTCATACTGAACAGAATGAAATTGCATTGTGTCTAAACAGAACAAAGACCTTAAGAAAAGTTGTCAAAATATGGCTGACCGAAGTTTCCCAATAGTGGGAGGTAGGTAGTTCCACCATTCCAATAACTTCCTACCCAACCCCAGCTAAGAGTCAAAAAACATCAGAAAGTGGTGAGGAAATGACCTCAGGATAGAAGACCAATCTGTAGTTAGGAGGCTGATAGGGGAAGGGAGACCCTAGGACACTTTACCCTATTTTACATCTGTAATCTTTGGACTAGCCTAATTATGTAATTTTTTGACTTTTTTAATCTTAGTAGCCATATAATGGGTCAGAAACAAAACATAAATGCATTAAGGACAATAATGTCCTTTGAATTCATTCATTCATTAAACAAATTTTATTGAGAGTCTAATTTGTGCTTGGTATTCCACTTAATATTGATGCTATAGTAGCAAACAAAACAGTCATGGGTCTTTGGGCAGCCAACATAAAAGCAGGGAAAACATTAAATGAATAACTACATGATAAATGTAACAGGGGGCATGAAGAGATAGTGTTAGGTCAGATCAGGTCAGATCAGTTGCTCAGTCGTGTCCGACTCTTTGCAATCCCATGAATCACAGCATGCCAGGCCTCCCTGTCCATCATCAACTCCCGGAGTTCACTCAGACACATGCCCATCGAGTCCGTGATGCCATCCAGCCATCTCATCCTCAGTCATCCCCTTCTCCTCCTGCCCCCAATCCCTCCCAGCATCAGAGTCTTTTCCAATGAGTCAACTCTTCACATGAGGTGGCCAAAGTACTGGAGTTTCAGCTTTAGCATCATTCCTTCCAAAGAAATCCCAGGGTTGATCTCCTTCAGAATGGACTGGTTGGATCTCCTTGCAGTCCAAGGGACTCTCAAGAGTCTTCTCCAACACCACAATTCAAAAGCATCGATTCTTCGGTGCTCAGCCTTCTTCACAGTCCAACTCTCACATCCATACATGACCACTGGAAAAACCATAGCCTTGACTAGACGGACCTTAGTGGGCAAAGTAATGTCTCTGCTTTTGAATATGCTATCTAGGTTGCTCATAACTTTTCTTCCAAGGAGTAAGCGTCTTTTGATTTTGTGGCTGCAGCCACCATCTGCAGTGATTTTGGAGTCCAGAAAAATAAAGTCTGACACTGTTTCCACTGTTTCCCCGTCTATTTCCCATGAAGTGATGGGACTGGATGCCATGATCTTCGTTTTCTGAATGTTGAGCTTTAAGCCAACTTTTTCACTCTCCTCTTTCACTTTCATCAAGAGGCTCTTTAGTTTNGTCTTCTCCAACACCACAGTTCAAAAGCATCGATTCTTCGGCGCTCAGCCTTCTTCACAGTCCAACTCTCACATCCATACATGACTACTGGAAAAACCATAGCCTTGACTAGACGGACCTTTGTTGGCAAAGTAATGTCTCTGCTTTTGAATATGCTATCCAGGTTGCTCATAACTTTTCTTCCAAGGAGTAAGCGTCTTTTGATTTCATGGCTGCAGTCACCATCTGCAGTGATTTTGGAGCCCAGAAAAATAAAGTCTGACACTGTTTCCACTGTTTCCCCATCTATTTCCCATGAAGTGATGGGATTGGATGCCGTGATCTTCGTTTTCTGAATGTTGAGCCTTAAGCCAACTTTTTCACTCTCCTCTTTCACTTTCATCAAGAGGCTCTTTAGTTCCTCTTCATTTTTTTCCATAAGGGTGGTGTCATCTGCATATCTGAGGTTATTGATATTTCTCCCAGCAATCTTGATTTACTCCTTTACAATTCAGATGTTTTTAATTCCCTTTTCCTGCCTAGTTGTTCTGACTAGGACTTCTAGTACTTGTTGATTTAACTGGCAAGATTGGGCATTCTTTTTTTGTTCCTGATCTTAACAGAAATGCTGTAAGCTTTTTGCCAGAGTATGATGTTAGCTGTAGGCTTGTCATACATGGCCTTTATTATACTGATGTACTTTCCATCTATTCCCATTTTATTAAGAAGTTTATCAGAAGTGTGTGTTAAATTTTGTCAAAAAAAATTTCTGCGTTTATTGAAATGATCATATAATGTATATTCTTCATTTTGTTAATATTGTATATAATGTTGATTAATTTGTAGATATTGAACCATCCTTCCATCTCTGGAATAAATTCTACTTGATCCCAGTGTATGATCCATTTAATGCACTGTTGAATTCAGTCTGTTAATATTTTGTTGGAATTTTTGCATCTGTGTTTATTAGAGACATTGGTCTATAATTTTCTTTTTTCTGGTGTCCTTGTCTGCTTTTAACATGATGGTAATGCTGGGATCACAAAAATGAGTTTGGGAATGTTCCCTCCTCTTCAATTATTTGGAAGAGTTTGAGAAGGAAAGGTATTAAAACATTGACTGTTTACTAGTGAAGTCATCTGGTCTGGACTTTTCTTTGTTGAGAGTTTTTTTATTATTACTAATCTTTTTTTATTATTAATAATCCTTTTATTAAGGATTTAATATCCTTACTAATGATCAACCTATTTTGTTTCTATTTCTTCACTGATTTTGTCTTATAAGATTGCACATTTCTAGAAATTTATCCATTTCTTCTAGGCTGTCTGATTAGTTGGTATATATTTATTCATAACAATCTCTTATGATCTTTTTTATTTATTTGTATCAGTTGTAATTTCTCATTCATTTTTTATTTTATTTGAGCCCCCCCCTTTTTTTTTAGTGAATCTATCTAAAGGGTTATCTTTTTTTTTTTTTACTTTTCAAAGAACCAGCTAGTATTTTTATTGATCTTTTGTATTGTCTATTGGTCTTTNGTTGCCCCCCCCCCGCTTTTTTTAGTGAATCTATCTAAAGGGTTATCTTTTTTTTTTTTTACTTTTCAAAGAACCAGCTAGTATTTTTATTGATCTTTTGTATTGTCTATTGGTCTTTGTTTCATTTATTTTCACTCTGATCTTTAAAATTTCCTTCCTTCAACTAGCTTTGGATCTCATTTGTTCTCCTTTTTCTAGTTCCTTTGGGTATAAAGTTAGATGATTTATTTGAGATGTTTTCTGCTATATTGAGGTAGGCCTGTATCTCTATAAAATTCCCTCTTAAAACTGGTTCTGTTGCATCCTATAGATTTTGGTATGTTGTACTTCCTATTTTAAAATTTCTCTTGATTTCTTCATCGGCTTGTTGGTTGTTCAGTAGCATGTTGTTTAATCTCCATATATATGTTATTTTCCAGTTTCCTTTCTAGCTTCATATTATTGTGGTTGGAAAAGTTGCTTGATATGATTTCAATCTTCTTAAATTTATTGAAACTTGTGGCTTAGCATATAATCTATCCTAGAAATGCTCTATATGCATTTAAGAAGAATGTGTATTCTGCTGCTTTTGGATAGACTGCTCCATATATATTAAGTCCATTGGAGTAATGTGTCATTTAATACCAGTCTTTCTCTATTGATTTTTTGTCTAAATGACCAATCCATTGAATTAGTGAGAGCCACATGCTCTTTTTAAGTGCTAAGGCACAGGTGTGTATTCAATGAGTCACAGACAACAAAGGCCAAGATTAAATGCCTCAGGTTCATGGAGGCTGTCCTAATAGAACTATGTGGCAAATTTAAGAGCTCCAATCTGGATGTGAAGCATAAGATAAAGGATATGGAACTGACCTCTCCAGACTTTTGGTCCTTTTATAGTGGTGCTACTTAATTATTAAGTCCCATGGGGAAAGGCAAGGCAAAAACAAGGAAAGTACAAGTTGTGTCTTCTAAAGTCACAGGCATAACATAAAGAGAAGACAAGCCTGGGTTGCTATGTTTAGTGCCATTGGGATCCAGTTGAATCTGGCCTTAACTAATAGTACAGGAGCTGAACAAGCAATTCACACATTGTCCAGTAGCGCTATAGACCAAACAGAGTGCTCCATCAGGAATCTGAAATTTGTGGAATGGATGATTAATTCACAGAAACTTAAAAGATCATCATGGAAAAAACTCTCAAAAGGCCAGAAGCAGCAGTTAGGACAGATCATAAGCAACCTAAAGTTATGAGGAAGCATACACTATGGATAAGCTAATGAATGGTCCTAGAGTACCTAGTCTCCACATATGGCCCTCTCAATCAACCAGTCATCTTGGTATTCATGTTTTTATACTCGCCTTGAATATAGCCTGACCCTGTAACCAGTCAAATATGGCAGAAATGACAGAGTGTGGTTTCTAAGAATAGGCCATTTGAAGTCTTGCAGCTTCCACCTGGATCTCTTGGAATGCTGGCTCTTGAGGTGCTATTAGGAAACATAGATGCCATGCAAAGAGAAATCCTAGGCACATGGGGAGGCCACATAGAGTTTACTCTAGTCAACAGCCTCAGCTGAACTGCTAGTGTCAACAGCCAGCATCAAGCACCATCCATGTGAGGGAGCCACTTTGGAAACTCAACCCAGTTGAGCATTTAGGTCACTCTAGCTCCAGGTGTTATCTGACTAAGACTACATGAAACATCTCTGGTGAGAACTGTAGAGTATGGTCAACTCACAGAACTATGACACATGATGATAACTGTCATTTTGAGCCACTAAGTTTTAGACTGGTTTGTTGTATACCAATAGATAACCAGAGCAGGCCCATAGGGAAGAGACAGATGGGCAAATGGAAGTAGTCTCCAAGACTTCCAGAGCTGCCTTGGTGTCTAAGACTTCAAATCTTCAGCAGAGCCATGTTTATCTTCAAAATAACATTCTTTTATCCAAAGCAACTTGAAATCTGTTTTTCTCATAATATAATCAAACAAACTAAAATCCAACTGGAAAGACTAAAATAGATATCTAGTGATAGTTTAGGACAGAGGTTTCCAGAAGCTAGTTCATGAAAAAATACTTGTGATAACAAGGTTTTCACAGACTTGCAATAAAATGAGAAAGATAAAGACAATGTAGTTTTTGTTCACTAACCTAAATTTATTCAAGTTAATAAGGGAAATAGATCTATTCATAGAATCTGAAATGTGAAGTAGGATAGAATCAAATCTCCATCACCCAAACATTAATCATCAAATTCTTCATCATCAGTTCAGTTCAGTTCAGTCCAGTCGCTCAGTTGTATCCAACTCTTTGCAACCCATGAATTGCAGCACACCAGGCCTCCCTGTCCATCACCANAGTCCAGCATTTCTCATGATGTATTCTGCATATAAGTTAAATAAGCAGGGTGACAATATACAGCCTTGACGGACTCCTTTTCCTATTTGGAACCAGTCTATTGTTCCATGTCCAGTTCTAACTGTTGCTTCTTGACCTGATACAGATTTCTCAAAAGCCAGGTCAAGTGGTCTGGTATTCCCATCTCTCTCAGAATTTTCCACAGTTTATTGTGATCCACACAGTCAAAGGCTTTGGCATAGTCAATAAAGCAGAAATAGATGTTTTTCTGGAACTCTCTTGCTTTTTCCATGATCCAACGGATGTTGGCAATACTTGAAAGCATATAATGCTGTGGTCTTAGGAAGTCAAGGAAAGTATGTGGTTTAGGAACTGAGAAAAGATCCTCATAGAGTGAATAGCAAAGAGTGAAACAGATGGTGCTATGACCTGAGCCTGGAGGGGCTGGGAAGAATCAGATCATGCAGGATCACATAGACCATGTTGAATATAATACTTTTTATCATAAAAGCATAAAAAACATACAGATACATTTTCAGGTATGAGTCATAATAAGATACATATCTTTAAAATGATCCAAGATGTTTGGATAGAAAAATAAGAATGCTCTCAAGTAGCTCAAGAAAGAGATGATGGTTTAGATTCACATGACAACAATGAAAATGAAAAAAATGTGGCCATATTCAAGAAGTATTTAAATGACAGAACTGGTAGTTCTTTATTTATGGAGATATAAGGAGAGGAATCAGGGCTTCCCTGGTGGCTCAGCCGTAAAGAATCTGCCTGCAATACAGGAGAACCGGGTTCTATCTCCGGATTGGGAAGATCCCCTGGAAGGGGCATGGCAGGCCCCTCTAGTATTCTTGCCTGGAGAATCACCATGGACAGAAGAGCCTGGCAGGCTGCAGTCCATAGGATTGCATGGAGTCAGACACAACTGAAGGGACTAAGCAGCAACAGCAATAGGAAGAGGAATAGATATACTGAGGACATTTCAAGAATAATAGTGGATGATGGCTGTATTAGTAAGATAAGGACTCCCGGAGAAAAACAGGTTAGGGAGAAAAAATGGCATTCTACTTTGGACTTGTATTTAAGGGTCAACAAAAAAGTGAAGTGAAAAAGGGTAAGTTGATAAGTTTAAGAGTCTGGAGTGCAAAGGAAAAATCGAGGCAGGAGATATAAATTTTAGAAATAGCACATAGTGACAAAGTTATGGATATCAATGAGATTACCTAAGGGGAACATGTGAAGCAAGATGAGAAAAGAATTTCTGCCTTTTTTTAAAAATTGGTTTCTCCAAAGTGCTAAGACATTCTAATATTTAAAGGAAACTTAAAGGTAGCAAGACGTCCAGGGTCATAGCTACAAGGAAAAAACACTTTTTCTAAGAAAAGGAGCAGATATCCACTGCTGTGATGGTGCCATAAGAAGACTGGGTATCTCCATTCCACAGAAACCAAATACTATAAAGGGAAAAATTTAAGCAATTTCAGGGCACTGGAAAACAACCAAAGGCAAAGAACCACCTCAGAACTGTTTACCCATTGGAAAACTGTCACTCAACTGTGAGTTGTCTGACCTTCTTGCCAGCTACCATTCCAATCCCACCCAGCTCAGATGGCAAAAACCTACAGTTTATTTATCAGAAATGGTAGACCCAGTTCAGGCAAGTAAGAGAGCAGCTAAAATCTTAACTGGGAAATTTTAGAAGTCAAAGAATATTAGAAATGCTGAGATAATAAATCCCCCAAACATCTTTAGATAACTTCTAAGAATGAATGCAGGAGCCCTCCAGAGAGCCTAGCAGATATTAAAAGCCTGAAGAAATCAGTGAGTATTTTGTACCTTTGAATGCATTTCTTATCCCACACACAACTTGGATATATAAAAGATGCAAAAGAATTGGAAAACACCACCAAATAACTTGGCCTAATTGACATCTATAGAACATTCCACCCAACAACAGCAGAAAACACATTCTTTTCAAGTGCCAATAGGATATTCAACAGGATAAATCACATGCTGGCAATAAACAAGGCTCAATAATTTAGAAGCATTGAAAGCATACAGAGTATGTTTTCTGACCAAAATGGAATTTAGCTAGAAATCAATCACAAAAAGAAATCTGGGAAAACTAAAAATGTATAAAAATTAAATAACATACGTCTAAATCACCTATGGGTTATAGAAGAAATCACAAGGAAATTAGAAACTGTTTTAAACTAAATGAAAACACATATCAAAATTTGTAGGATAAATCTATGGCAGAGCCTAAAGAAAACTTTACAGCACTAAACACCTATACTTAGAAAAAGACAAGCAATAGGGAAGAATCAATGAACCTAAAAACTAGATCTTTGGGGAGGGTGGGGGTTTAAAAATATCAGTAGAATGAATAAATATTTAGCTAGACTAAACAAGAACCGAAAGAAAAGATTCAAATTAGCAATATCTGGAATGAGAAAGGCAATACTGCTACTGACTTTATAGAAATCAAAATAATTATGAAAAATTTTATAAGTGTTTTTTGCATGTAAAGTCTGATAAGGTAAATAAAATATATTCCTTGAAAGACCACTGATACTATTGTTAGTAAATAATGTGACTTGTTACTAAATGACATGCTACTAATAAAAATCCTGAATAAGCCCATATTAGTAGCTTTTAAAGATCCTCTTTTTGAAAAAGCATCAAGTCCAAATGGCTTCACTGATGAATTCTACCACACTTTTAAGAAACAAATAATACCAATCCAACAAAAGTCATTCAAAAAATAGACAAGGAGAAAGATATTAAATTAAATTATTAGGCCATTTTTAATCTGGCAAAGACTTCATAACAAAAGAAAATTATAACCCAATATCCTTCACTATAATGGATGCAAATATCCTTAACAAAGTATTAGCAAATTGAATGCAAAGAAAATAATACCCGTGCACAATAGTAATTCTTAGTAAACTAAGAAATAAAAGGAACTTTCTCAACCTAATAAAAAGTATTTATGAAAAAAAAGAAAAACTCCGAAGTTAACATCATGTTTAACTAGAATACTATTACAGAAGGCAAGCACAAGGTCTGGAGTTTTGGGGTAGAGAAGGAGAAGTATCAGGAAAGCTCTTCAGTGTGCATAAGCATCACCAGAAATTTCTTTTTTAAAATACAGATGCATGGACTTCAGCCCCCAAGAATCTGGGCAGGACACTGAGTTTGCATCTTTGATAGTCTACAGGCGATTGTGGTATTCACTCATTCAGTGGCTTCAGTCGTGTCCCACTCTTTGTGACCCCGTGGACTGTTGCCCACCATGCTCCTTTGTCTATGGGGATTCTTTAGGCAAGAATACCAGAGTGGGTTGTCAAGCCCTTCTCCAGGGGATCTTCCCAACCCCAGGTGTTGAAACCACATCTCTTAACTCTCCTGCATTGGCAGGCAGGCTCTTTACCATTCGTGACACCCAGGAAGCCCAATTCTGGTACAGACAGTCCATTAAGAAACAAGACTCCAGAGGGAAGCCCTCTGAGAGAATGATTTTTCTCTTGGAAGGTTGAGCAATTATTTGCCATCATTAAGGGGCACCTAGAGGTGATACCTAGGCCACAGGATCCAGCTAGAAGAATGTTCCAATTACAGCCTGAGTAAAATTAAACAACAAAGTCTGACAAGATCAGAACTAAGTAAGGGCATAAAGCCACATGTAAACATCAAAATGACCCTTCCACAATAAGGAACCAAGAGTCAGCCAGTAAACATGAGGACAGAGTAGGATCAGTTAGGTCAAAGAGAATACCAAAGGATGAGGGATGAATCCTGGAATGGCACCAAAGAAGCAGAATAAGAGGGCCAAAAATGTAGGGATGAGTGGCCTGGGAGTGGATAGGGAAGTAGATTAATCAGGCATAAAAGTATAGTAGTCTGTAATGCTAGTATTGATTAGGTTATTTTTTTCACATAATCTTAATGATTCCCTTTTCCACATAAGGAAGCAAGGCTCAAAAGGGCTAAATTGCTCACTTACATAATTTAGCAAGTCATAGTATTAGTGTTAGTCATTCAGTTGTATCCAACTCTTGTGACTCCATGGACTATAGCCCACCAGCCTCCTTTATCCATAGAATACTGGACTGGGTAGCCAGTATTCCCATGGGAATCTTCTCAGGGGATCTTCCCAATCCAGGAATTGAACTCGAGTCTCCTGCATTGCAGGCAGATTCTTTACCATCTCAGCCATGAGGGAAGCCCAGGCATAGAGGAACCCAGTAATAATCCCAGCTCCTCTGACAGGAATGCCAGGTGCTGTCAAGCCTACAACACACTGGTGGCAGAATGCAGTGTGAAGTAGGGAGAGAAGCAGAAAGGAAAGGGAATGCTCACCCTTCACTCAGGGAACAAACCTCTCTGTAGCCAGAACCTCTTGTATCATTGGAAAACTCATTGGGATATATATATGCAAAAATGCCCAAGATCTACTGGGTGTTTTAAAAGCCATAAGAATTTTGAGTGAAAATGGAAACTCATGGCATCTTTAGGAGTTCCCTTCAGAGACTGCTGGGGTACAGTGTGAAGTGTTGCCTTGTGCTCATGTCTCATTCTGTACTTTGCTAAGGTACTTGATCTACTTATCAATAAAAGGAGATAAAAGGATTCCAAATTGGAAAAGAAGAAGTAAAAGTCTCACTGTTTGCAGATGACATGATCCTCTAAATAGAAAACCCTAAAGACTCCACCAGAAAATTNTAAAACACACACACACAAAAGACTATTCTCTGTAATCATCCTACATGCCAGTAGATGTTTCCTCTTGTCACTCCTACAGTAACAATCCTACAGTGTTAGCTGGGTAAGTTTAAGCCACTTGAGATGCCTCACTCAGCAAGCAAGAACAAATTGAATAAGTATGATTTAGAACTAGAGTTTTATTTATAGTATTGTGTACCTGAGGTAATTATTTACAAGATGTAGTGGTGCTTGAGACTATTATTTGTGATCAGCTCAATTAATGCAATTTGGTCTGGCCCACAAGTGGAGTCAATTACCAGGCAATCATAAAAAGTCTCTTGATAGCTTCAAGCTGATTGTTCAAAAAAACAGTTTCATGTGCCAGATAGAGAGATAAATTATATTTCTTTATATTTAATTTTTTATGTATATGTATACAAACCATTTTTGCATTTGCCTATCTTTTTAGGAAAAACTATTCTCTATTCAAGTCCCAGAGACATCAAAAATAGTTTTCTAACCCTTCTCCTGTAAGTATATTTTTTCCAAAATATTTCTATCAAGTTTCATGAAGATCTGAATAAACTTAGGTGATCACACTAAACCACTGACTCTATGTCACTCTGTACTGAGCAGTGTTGGAAAGCGAACAGAAAGCCTGTACTCACACTGTACTGGTGATAGGCCTTCAACAAACCAAGAGCACAGTATCACAAAATGTATGTTGATTTTTCATTTAAATAAGATGAAGAATATGATTAGAATAGAGTTGGTTAACTCAACCACTTAAAACTAACATCTGGCCATGTCACATAAGGAGAAAATGCTGATCAAAATATTTGTCTTCCTTCTGAATTGTGGTAATTTGATTGACTTAGTACTAATGGCAGATTATTGAACTATGGAAATTACTTCTCAACATGGACTGCAGCATGCCAGGCTTCCCTGTCCATCACCAACTCTCAGAGTTTGTTTAAACTCATCTCCATTGAGTCAGTGATGCCATCCAACCATCTTAGCCTCTGTCATCCCCTTCTCCTCCTGCCTTCAATCTTTCCCAGCATCAGGGTCTTTTCAAATGAGTCAGCTCTTTGCATCAGGTGGCGAAAGTATTGGAGCTTCAGAATCAGTCCTTCTAATGAATATTCAGGATTGATTTCTTTTATGATTGACTGGTTTGACCTCCTTGCAGTCCAAGGGACTCTCAAGAGTCTTCTCCAACATCACAGTTCAATGCATCACAGTTCAAAAGCATCAGTTCTTCTGCACTCAGCTTTCTTTATGGTCCAACTCTCACATCCATACATGACCACTGGAAAAACCATAGCTTTGACTGTGCAGACCTTTGTCAGCAAAGTAATGTCTCTGCTTTTTAATATGCTGCCTAGGTTGGTCATAGCTTTTCTTCCAAAAAACAAGTGTCTTTTAATTTCATGGCTCCAGTCAATATCTGCAGTGATTTTGGAGCCCCAGAAAATAAAGTCTCACTGTTTCCACTGTTTCTGCATCTATTTGCCATGAAATGATGAGACCAGATGCCATGATCTTGGTTTTTTGAATGCTGAGTTTTCAGCCAGCTTTTTCAGTCTCCTCTTTCACTCTCATCAAGAAGCTCTTTAGTTTCTTTTCACTTTCTGCCATAAGGGTGGTGTCATCTGCATATCTGAGGTTATTGATATTTCTCTGTGCAATCTTGATTCCACCTTTTGCTACATCCAGCCCAGGATTTCACATGATGTACTCTGCATGAAAGTTAAATAAGCAAGAGTACAATGTAAAGCCTTTTCTGGTTTGGAACCAGTCTATTGTTCCATGTCCAGTTCTAACTGTTGCTTCTTGACCTGCATATAGATTTCTCAGGAGGCAGGTATGGAAGTCTGGTATTCCCATCTCATTAAGAAATTTCCACAGTTTGTTGTGATCTGCACAGTCAAAGGCATTAGTGTAGTCAATGAAGCAGAAGTAGATGTTCTTTTAGAATTCTCTTGCTTTTTCTATTATCCAACAGATGTTTGCAATTTGACCTCTGGTTCCTCTACTTCTAAACCCAGCTTGAACATCTGGAAGTTCTTGGTTCAGATACTGTTGAAGCCTAGCTTGGAGAATTTTGAGCATTACTTTGCTAGAAGTAAAATGAGTGAAATTGTGTAGTAGTTTGAGCATTCTTTGGCATTGCCATTCTTTGGGATTGGAATGAAAACTGACCTTTTCCAGTCCCGTGGCCACTGCTGAGATTTCTGAATTTGCTGGCATACTGAGAGCAGCACTTTCACAGCATCATCTTTCAGGATTTGAAATAGCTCAGTTGGAATTCCATCACCTCCACTAGCTTTGTTCATAGTGATACTTCCTAAGGCCCACTTGACTTCACATTCCAGGATGTCTGGCTTTAGTGAGTGATCACACCATTGTGATTATGTGAGTGATTGAGATCTTTTTTGTATAGTTCTTCTATGTATTCTTGATACCTCTTCTTATTATCTTCTGCTTCTATTAGGTACATACTGTTTCTGTCCTTTATCAAGCCCATCTTTGCATTAAATATTCCCTTGGTATCTCTAATTTTCTTGAAGGGATCTCTAGTCTTTCCTATTCTTTGTTGTTTTCCTCTATTTCTTTGCATTGATCACCAAGGAAGGCTTTCTTATCTCTCCTGTTTTTCTTTGGAACTCTGCATTTAAATGGATGAATCTCAACATGGTAGTTGCAGCATCACATCACTAATGAAATATTCAAATGTCCTCTAAAAACTTTATTAAGTATCTTATTTCTTTCAATTATAGGATACACACCACTACTTCACAGGGGGCATGAAGATCATACCTATAAGTGAGTTGGCTAAATTCCCCAAACCAGGTAGAAAGCGAAATGTGTGAAAGTGCTGATCACTCAGTCATGTCTGACTCTGAGACTTCATGGACTATAGCCCATCAGGCTCCTCTTTCCATGGAATTCTCCAGGCAAGAATACTAGAGTGGGTAGCCATGCCCTTTTCCAGGGGATCTTCTCAACCCAGGGATCGAACCCAGGTCTCCCACATTGCAGGCAGATTCTTTATCATCTGAGCCACTAGGGAAGCCCATATAGTGACTATATGCATTTGGCATTTACTCTCTATCAACCTCTCTGCTCAGCATTATTCATGAAATATTTCACTTAATCCTTAAAATAACCTAATGAGGTAAGATTGTCATTATCTCAATTTTTTATGGTGAAGCTAAGGCTAGCCACACTAATTAACTAATCCAGGTTCACCTAACTAGTAGTTGGTTGAACGTTGATTTTAGCCAGGCCCATCTGTCTCTAGCTATGAATACTAATTCATGACGCCCGTGGAACAGATCATACTTAGTATCCCCAGCTGCTTAAATTAGAGACCTTCTGGTACTATGCCTCTTTATATAGAGAAGGATATAGGGGCTGAGACAGAGCCTACATTATTATCAGACAAATCTGAAATTCAGGCTAATTGATTCTGCTTTTGCTCTTTAAGTGATAAAAGATCATTTCAAGTTTCTTCCTCCTGTTATTCTATAACAAAAGTTTAGATATTCCAACAAAAATACTTCAGTTTCTTAATTACATCAACTGTTTCTCATTACTATTATCACTGAAGTAGAACCTTTAATAATTAGAGTATTTATTCACCATAGGTTTAGTGTGAGATTGTAATTCTGTTCTACCTTGCAAGGCTTTATATCTCATTTCTCTTGGCCTTCAGATCATATCCCACATTCAGAAATGATGCTTGTGAGCAAAGTACCTTAATAAAGCAAATCAGCATTCTCTGAGCATGATCAGGCTCACCTGCTTAGCAGGAGCTTAATCATAGTCAAGAGAGAAAATCACCAAGTATCTAACAGTAAGTACTATTTTGAGGACTGATGAATGAATCAAAATAAAGAATTATTTTAAGCTTAAACCAATCTTTTGGCAAATATGTATTACTCAATCTATTGTCTACATTTTTCATCTACTAATCATCTTGGGGAAAAAATCTGCTTTTTAAAAATGTTAAGGTTGATTTTTAAAGAAATCATGTATCATTATTTTGAACATACTATAGGCTGGATATTTTGAGGGCTTCAGTCACTACAATAAAATTATATCTTGAGTAAGTAACATATTTTTCAATGCACTGATGGTTTACAATAAAATAAAATCTAAGAACAGGAGAAAACAAAAACAAAAACATTGAGCTAAACAGAAATGGTGAGCAATAAGCAATCTGAAAGCCAAGTTACCCAAGAATATAAATTTTTATGTGTCACTAGCATCAGGAAGCTGAGCTTTGGGGCCCCTTGCTCAAGAGGGGAGCCTTGAAACTCTTGAGTCAAGAACCTGGAAAAGGATTAAGGAAGTCTCAGGAAACTGTCTTGGGGCCACTGGCAGGAGAAGCAAGATAACTTGATCTCACTATAAATTAAGAACTTCAAAGTAGATTATAGTGGTCTCTGGTAGGGCTGAGACTAGGGTGAGAAGAGAGGCAACTAGGTGCAAAGGCAATTCTGCAGAACTCTGAGAGTGAGTGCCTCCATAATTCCGCACACTAGACGGCCTCACTTGCCTCATCCTAGTCTAGGCCCTGATCTCAGGTTGATATCACAGCCCTGGCTCTGCCAGAAGCTTTAGTCACTCATTTGTGTCAGACACCTTGCACCCCAATATAGCCCACCAGGCTCCTCTGTCCATGGAATTTTCCAGGCAAGAATACTGGAGGGAGTTGTCATTTCCTCCTCCAGGGGATCCTCCCGACCCAGGAATCTTTCATCTCTTACATTAGCAGGCAAATTCTTTACCACTAATAGAAATAAATACAAATCTTCTATGGATAAAGGAATTCCCAACTAAGGCCCTCTCGATTCACACAAAGTTCACCTAAATATGAGTGCACATACCACTAAACCCACAAGGTAATAAGTATTAATACTATGATTTAGAATCAGCAGAAACAACAAAAAATTTCCTGGACAAAAAAAGACTTCAGATATTGGAATATCTGATAACAAATATAAACTACTTAAATATATAAAAATATGAGACGAAAAGTAAATTAGAAATCAAAAAAAGTATAACAATACAGATAAAATGTATATAAATAAAAATACAGTCCAAAAATAAACCTTACATTTATGGTCTACTGATTTTCAACAAAGATACCAGGTGATACAAAGAACAAACTATTCAACAAATGGTGCTGAAATAATTTAATAAGCATATTTTAAAAAGAATTTAAATTATTACTTTATATTACATACAAATATTAACTCAAATCAGATTAAACACCTACCCATAAGAGTTAAAATTATAAAATATCTGGAAGTCTCTAGAATTTTTATCCTTGGTTTAGAAAAAAATTTCTTAGATATTATATTAAAATAATTATCTGGATAAGAAAATATTGATAAATTAGACTACATCAAAATTATAAATTTTTGCTCTTCAAAAAAAACTATTAAGAAAAAGAAAAAACTCAAAAATTGTGAGAAAATATATGCAAATCATATGTGATTTAAAAAATCTGGACAATAAAAAGAATTCTTATTACATAATAATAAAAGCAAAGAACCCAATTTTTAAGAATGGGAAAAAAGAACTAGACAATTCACAAAAGAAAATATATGAATGATGAATAGGAACATGAAAATATGCTTAGTATAGACATCAAGGAAATGCAAATTTAAACCACCATGAGATAACACTGTACATCCACTAGAATAGCTAAAATGAAAAGACTGACAATACCAAATGTTACAGGGATACAGAACAACTGGAGCCCTTATATATTGACAATGAGAAGGTAAAATAATGCAACCACTTTGGGATATTGTTTGGCAGTATCTTAAAATGTTAAATGTAAACTTACTATATAACAGAGGAATTCCACACCTAGCTATCTACCAAAGAGAAATGAAGACATATACCCACACAAAGGCTTATACATGACTATTCACATAAGCCTTATGAATAATATTCAAAAACTGGGAACAACCCAAGTGTCCATCAACTGATGAATGGATTTTTTTTTTAAATATGGCATATCCAAACAATGGACTATTATTCAGAAATAAAAAGAAACTACTGATGTATACAACAAACTAGATGAACTTCAAAAACATGCTACACTAAAGAAGCCAGATACAAAAACTATACATTGTATAATTTCACTTTAAAGAAATTTCTAGGAAAGGCAAAACTATAGAGACAAAGTAAGACAGTGGTTGCCTGGGGCTAAATGGTAGAGTGGGGTCTGGCTCCAGATGGGCATGAAAGAACTTTTTGAGCTGATGAAAATATTCTAAAACTGGATTGTAGTGATTATTGTAGAACAGGATGCATTTCCTAAAAATTAGCAAACTGCACATTCACACTGGGTGAATTTTATAATATGTAAATCACACCTCAATAAAGTTGATTTTAAAAATGAATAATAATCAACGATCATTTTTTAAAAAGAACAAAAGAGAAATTATTATACAAAAAGTAAAATAGTCAAATTTAAAAGTTCTACAGGCTGGAACATGGTGCTGTGTACTTAGTCTCTCAGTCATGTCCAACTCTGACTCCATGGACTTTAGCCCGCCAGGCCCCTCTGTCCATAGGTATTCTCCAGGCAAGAACACTGGAGTGGGTTACCATGCCCTCCTCCATGGGATCTTCCTAACCCAGGGACTGAACCCAGGTCTCCTGCACTGCAGGTGGATTCTTTACTGTCTGAGTCACCAAGGAAGCCCAAGAAAACTGGGGTGGGTAGCCTATCCCTTCTCCAGAGAACTTCTCTGGAAAATCTCCAAAGGCTCTCAGCCTTCCGTATAGTCCTACTCTCACATCCATACCCAACTACTGGAAAAACCATAGCTTTGACTATACAGACATTTGTCCAAGTGATGTCTCTGCTTTTTTAATACACTGTCTAGGTTTATCATAGCTGTTCTTTCAAGAAGCAAGTGCCTTTTAGTTTTGTAGCTGCAGTCACCATTCACAGTGATTTTGGAGCCCAAGAAAATGAAATCTGACACTGTTTTCACATTTTCCTCATCTATTTGCCATGAAGTGATAGGAGTGGATGCCATGATCTTCATTTTTGAATGTTGAGTTTAAAGCCAGCTTTTTCTCTCTCCTCTTTCACCTTCATAAAAGACTCTTTAGATACTCTTCACTTTTTGCCATTTACAGTGGTATCATCTGCATATCTACGGTTACTGATATTTCTCCCTGCAATCTTGATTCCAACTTGTGCTTCATCCAGCCCAGTATTTAGCATGATGTACTCTGCGTGTAAGTTAAATAAGCAGGGTGACAATATACAGCCTTGACCTACTCCTTTCCCAATTTTGAACCAGTCCGTTGTTCCAAGTCCAATTCAAACTGTCACTTCCTGTTCTGCATATAGGTTTCTCAGGAGGCAGGTAAGGTAGTCTGGTATTCCCATCTCATAAAAAAATATTCCACAGTTTGTTGTGATCCACACAATCAAAGGCTTTAGCGAAGTCAATGAAGCAAAGTTTTTTGGAATTTCCTTGCTTTTTCTACAATCTATTTGTAAGTATAACCCTTATACCAAAACTAGACAAGGACAGAAAAATTTTAGTCCAATCTCACAAATGAATATTGATTTAGAAAAATCATATGACAGAATATTAAGATACTGAATGCCATAGCAATTAAAGAAACAATGAATCAAGACCAAATGAGATTTTTTCCAGAAACAAGAAGAAAATTTAACATTAGAAAAACTGTGGTACATATATATATATAATAGAATATTACTCAGCCATTAAAAAGAATGAAATAATTCCATTTGCAGCAACCAGCAACATGGATAGACCTAGAGAGTGTCATACTGAGTGAATAAGTCAAACAGAGAAGGAGAAATACTGTATGACAAACTTTATATGTAGAATCTAAAAAGAAATGATACAAATGAACTTATTTACAGAACAGAAAGAGACTCACAGACTTAGAATACAATTTTATGGCTCCTGGAGGGAAGGGACAGATAGGGAGTTTGGGAAGCACAGTTATACTCAAAATGGATAGCCAACAAGGATCTATTTTATAGCATATGGAACTCTATTCAAATGTTACATGCCAGGCTAGATGGGAAGAGGGTTTGGGGGAGAATGGATACATATATATGTATAGCTGAGTCCCTTCACTGTTCACCTGAAACTATAACAACATTTTTAATCAGTTATACCCCAATATAAAATTAAAAGGTTAAACTTTGAAAAAAACAGAAAAACTATGAATGTAAAATACCACATTTATTTAGATAAGCTATATTGTCATTTCAACAGATATAGAAAATGATCTGATAAAATTCAAACCTGTTCATAATTAAAAAAAAAAAAACTAAACTCTTAGGAACTTGTAATAAAAATGAATCTGGTTCAACTAAAAGGGACTTGAGCAAAAATCAATCTAAATGGAAAAACATTAGAAATATTTCCTTTAAAATAAATACAAGGATTAATTGGGGCTTCCTGGGTAGCTCAGCTGGTAAAGAATCCACCTGCAATGCAGGAGACCCTAGTTCAGTTCCTGAGTTGGGAACATCCCCTGGAGAAGGGATAGGCTACCCACTCCAGTATTCTTGGGCTTCCATGGTGACTCGGACAGTAAAGAATCCACCTGCAATGCAGGAGACCTGGGTTTGATCCCTGGGTTGGGAAGATCCCATGGAGGAGGGCATGGTAACCAACTCCAGTGTTCTTGCCTGGAGCATCCCCATGGACAGAGGAGCCTGGCAGGCTACAATCCATTGGGTCACAAAGAGTCAGACATGACTAAACAACTAAGCGCAGCACAGCACAAGGATTAATCATTTCACAAGGTTGTATACATATCAAATCATTAGGTTGCACA
This sequence comes from Neotragus moschatus, assembly GCA_006410615.1. Lineage (NCBI taxonomy): Eukaryota > Metazoa > Chordata > Mammalia > Artiodactyla > Bovidae > Neotragus > Neotragus moschatus. The sequence goes on along the minus strand of SJYA01002338.1, from coordinate 221,276 downwards.
GTTCAAATATATACAGTTTTGTCAATTATACTTCAGCAAAGCTGGAGAAAAAATAAAATACATAAAAATAAGTAAATTATGAGGGAAAATATCCATTATCACCACTTTATTCAATGTTATGTTTATATATATATACATATATATATATATATATGTTTATATACTATAGGTTTCCAAGGTGGTTCTAGTAGTAAAGAACCCGCCTGCCAATGCAAGAGACTTGGGTTCAATCCTTGAGCTGGGACAATCCCCTGGAGGAGAGCATGGCAACCCACTCCAATATTCCTGCCTGGAGAATTCCATGGACAAAGGAGCCTGGCAGGCTACAGTTCATAGAGTCACAAAGAGTCAAATGCAACTGAAGTGACTAGCATACACACACACATATTAATAATATAGTTTGAAACAAACTGTCAGGAGAAAGAAACATAAACAAGTCTAAAAAAGATAATGTAGTAATACAAGATGCATAAAACTTGAAAGACTTTGAAAGTCTTTTTCAAAGTCTTGAAAAAATATAACCAACATATTTTCTAGGGGGTGCATCATCTTTAAAACAAGGGAATCATAAACACCAGCACAGAATGTTTCCTTTTAATGGAAGGCAGGAGGAAGGGCTTGGGAGGAAGCCTCAGGGAGCTTCAGACTGTCAGTATCCNTCAGGAAGCTGAGCTTTGGGGCCCCTTGCTCAAGAGGGGAGCCTTGAAACTCTTGAGTCAAGAACCTGGAAAAGGATTAAGGAAGTCTCAGGAAACTGTCTTGGGGCCACTGGCAGGAGAAGCAAGATTACTTGATCTCACTATAAATTAAGAACTTCAAAGTAGATTATAGTGGTCTCTGGTAGGGCTGAGACTAGGGTGAGAAGAGAGGCAACTAGGTGCAAAGGCAATTCTGCAGAACTCTGAGAGTGAGTGCCTCCATAATTCCACACACTAGACGGCCTCACTTGCCTCATCCTAGTCTAGGCCCTGATCTCAGGTTGATATCACAGCCCTGGCTCTGCCAGAAGCTTTAGTCACTCATTTGTGTCAGACACCTTGCACCCCAATATAGCCCACCAGGCTCCTCTGTCCATGGAATTTTCCAGGCAAGAATACTGGAGGGAGTTGTCATTTCCTCCTCCAGGGGATCCTCCCGACCCAGGAATCTTTCATCTCTTACATTAGCAGGCAAATTCTTTACCACTAATAGAAATAAATACAAATCTTCTATGGATAAAGGAATTCCCAACTAAGGCCCTCTCGATTCACACAAAGTTCACCTAAATATGAGTGCACATACCACTAAACCCACAAGGTAATAAGTATTAATACTATGATTTAGAATCAGCAGAAACAACAAAAAATTTCCTGGACAAAAAAAGACTTCAGATATTGGAATATCTGATAACAAATATAAACTACTTAAATATATAAAAATATGAGACGAAAAGTAAATTAGAAATCAAAAAAAGTATAACAATACAGATAAAATGTATATAAATAAAAATACAGTCCAAAAATAAACCTTACATTTATGGTCTACTGATTTTCAACAAAGATACCAGGTGATACAAAGAACAAACTATTCAACAAATGGTGCTGAAATAATTTAATAAGCATATTTTAAAAAGAATTTAAATTATTACTTTATATTACATACAAATATTAACTCAAATCAGATTAAACACCTACCCATAAGAGTTAAAATTATAAAATATCTGGAAGTCTCTAGAATTTTTATCCTTGGTTTAGAAAAAAATTTCTTAGATATTATATTAAAATAATTATCTGGATAAGAAAATATTGATAAATTAGACTACATCAAAATTATAAATTTTTGCTCTTCAAAAAAAACTATTAAGAAAAAGAAAAAACTCAAAAATTGTGAGAAAATATATGCAAATCATATGTGATTTTAAAAATCTGGACAATAAAAAGAATTCTTATTACATAATAATAAAAGCAAAGAACCCAATTTTTAAGAATGGGAAAAAAGAACTAGACAATTCACAAAAGAAAATATATGAATGATGAATAGGAACATGAAAATATGCTTAGTATAGACATCAAGGAAATGCAAATTTAAACCACCATGAGATAACACTGTACATCCACTAGAATAGCTAAAATGAAAAGACTGACAATACCAAATGTTACAGGGATACAGAACAACTGGAGCCCTTATATATTGACAATGAGAAGGTAAAATAATGCAGCCACTTTGGGACATTGTTTGGCAGTATCTTAAAATGTTAAATGTAAACTTACTATATAACAGAGGAATTCCACACCTAGCTATCTACCAAAGAGAAATGAAGACATATACCCACACAAAGGCTTATACATGACTATTCACATAAGCCTTATGAATAATATTCAAAAACTGGGAACAACCCAAGTGTCCATCAACTGATGAATGGATTTTTTTTTTAAATATGGCATATCCAAACAATGGACTATTATTCAGAAATAAAAAGAAACTACTGATGTATACAACAAACTAGATGAACTTCAAAAACATGCTACACTAAAGAAGCCAGATACAAAAACTATACATTGTATAATTTCACTTTAAAGAAATTTCTAGGAAAGGCAAAACTATAGAGACAAAGTAAGACAGTGGTTGCCTGGGGCTAAATGGTAGAGTGGGGTCTGGCTCCAGATGGGCATGAAAGAACTTTTTGAGCTGATGAAAATATTCTAAAACTGGATTGTAGTGATTATTGTAGAACAGGATGCATTTCCTAAAAATTAGCAAACTGCACATTCACACTGGGTGAATTTTATAATATGTAAATCACACCTCAATAAAGTTGATTTTAAAAATGAATAATAATCAATGATCATTTTTTAAAAAGAACAAAAGAGAAATTATTATACAAAAAGTAAAATAGTCAAATTTAAAAGTTCTACAGGCTGGAACATGGTGCTGTGTACTTAGTCTCTCAGTCATGTCCAACTCTGACTCCATGGACTTTAGCCCGCCAGGCCCCTCTGTCCATAGGTATTCTCCAGGCAAGAACACTGGAGTGGGTTACCATGCCCTCCTCCATGGGATCTTCCTAACCCAGGGACTGAACCCAGGTCTCCTGCACTGCAGGTGGATTCTTTACTGTCTGAGTCACCAAGGAAGCCCAAGAAAACTGGGGTGGGTAGCCTATCCCTTCTCCAGAGAACTTCTCTGGAAAATCTCCAAAGGCTCTCAGCCTTCCGTATAGTCCTACTCTCACATCCATACCCAACTACTGGAAAAACCATAGCTTTGACTATACAGACATTTGTCCAAGTGATGTCTCTGCTTTTTTAATACACTGTCTAGGTTTATCATAGCTGTTCTTTCAAGAAGCAAGTGCCTTTTAGTTTTGTAGCTGCAGTCACCATTCACAGTGATTTTGGAGCCCAAGAAAATGAAATCTGACACTGTTTTCACATTTTCCTCATCTATTTGCCATGAAGTGATAGGAGTGGATGCCATGATCTTCATTTTTGAATGTTGAGTTTAAAGCCAGCTTTTTCACTCTCCTCTTTCACCTTCATAAAAGACTCTTTAGATACTCTTCACTTTTTGCCATTTACAGTGGTATCATCTGCATATCTACGGTTACTGATATTTCTCCCTGCAATCTTGATTCCAACTTGTGCTTCATCCAGCCCAGTATTTAGCATGATGTACTCTGCGTGTAAGTTAAATAAGCAGGGTGACAATATACAGCCTTGACCTACTCCTTTCCCAATTTTGAACCAGTCCGTTGTTCCAAGTCCAATTCAAACTGTCACTTCCTGTTCTGCATATAGGTTTCTCAGGAGGCAGGTAAGGTAGTCTGGTATTCCCATCTCATAAAAAAATATTCCACAGTTTGTTGTGATCCACACAATCAAAGGCTTTAGCGAAGTCAATGAAGCAAAGTTTTTTGGAATTTCCTTGCTTTTTCTACAATCTATTTGTAAGTATAACCCTTATACCAAAACTAGACAAGGACAGAAAAATTTTAGTCCAATCTCACAAATGAATATTGATTTAGAAAAATCACATGACAGAATATTAAGATACTGAATGCCATAGCAATTAAAGAAACAATGAATCAAGACCAAATGAGATTTTTTCCAGAAACAAGAAGAAAATTTAACATTAGAAAAACTGTGGTACATATATATATATAATAGAATATTACTCAGCCATTAAAAAGAATGAAATAATTCCATTTGCAGCAACCAGCAACATGGATAGACCTAGAGAGTGTCATACTGAGTGAATAAGTCAAACAGAGAAGGAGAAATACTGTATGACAAACTTTATATGTAGAATCTAAAAAGAAATGATACAAATGAACTTATTTACAGAACAGAAAGAGACTCACAGACTTAGAATACNGCAACCAGCAACATGGATAGACCTAGAGAGTGTCATACTGAGTGAATAAGTCAAACAGAGAAGGAGAAATACTGTATGACAAACTTTATATGTAGAATCTAAAAAGAAATGATACAAATGAACTTATTTACAGAACAGAAAGAGACTCACAGACTTAGAATACAATTTTATGGCTCCTGGAGGGAAGGGACAGATAGGGAGTTTGGGAAGCACAGTTATACTCAAAATGGATAGCCAACAAGGATCTATTTTATAGCATATGGAACTCTATTCAAATGTTACATGCCAGGCTAGATGGGAAGAGGGTTTGGGGGAGAATGGATACATATATATGTATAGCTGAGTCCCTTCACTGTTCACCTGAAACTATAACAACATTTTTAATCAGTTATACCCCAATATAAAATTAAAAGGTTAAACTTTGAAAAAAACAGAAAAACTATGAATGTAAAATACCACATTTATTTAGATAAGCTATATTGTCATTTCAACAGATATAGAAAATGATCTGATAAAATTCAAACCTGTTCATAATTTAAAAAAAAAAAACTAAACTCTTAGGAACTTGTAATAAAAATGAATCTGGTTCAACTAAAAGGGACTTGAGCAAAAATCAATCTAAATGGAAAAACATTAGAAATATTTCCTTTAAAATAAATACAAGGATTAATTGGGGCTTCCTGGGTAGCTCAGCTGGTAAAGAATCCACCTGCAATGCAGGAGACCCTAGTTCAGTTCCTGAGTTGGGAACATCCCCTGGAGAAGGGATAGGCTACCCACTCCAGTATTCTTGGGCTTCCATGGTGACTCGGACAGTAAAGAATCCACCTGCAATGCAGGAGACCTGGGTTTGATCCCTGGGTTGGGAAGATCCCATGGAGGAGGGCATGGTAACCAACTCCAGTGTTCTTGCCTGGAGCATCCCCATGGACAGAGGAGCCTGGCAGGCTACAATCCATTGGGTCACAAAGAGTCAGACATGACTAAACAACTAAGCGCAGCACAGCACAAGGATTAATCATTTCACAAGGTTGTATACATATCAAATCATTAGGTTGCACAGTTCAAATATATACAGTTTTGTCAATTATACTTCAGCAAAGCTGGAGAAAAAATAAAATACATAAAAATAAGTAAATTATGAGGGAAAATATCCATTATCACCACTTTATTCAATGTTATGTTTATATATATATACATATATATATATATATATGTTTATATACTATAGGTTTCCAAGGTGGTTCTAGTAGTAAAGAACCCGCCTGCCAATGCAAGAGACTTGGGTTCAATCCTTGAGCTGGGACAATCCCCTGGAGGAGAGCATGGCAACCCACTCCAATATTCCTGCCTGGAGAATTCCATGGACAAAGGAGCCTGGCAGGCTACAGTTCATAGAGTCACAAAGAGTCAAATGCAACTGAAGTGACTAGCATACACACACACATATTAATAATATAGTTTGAAACAAACTGTCAGGAGAAAGAAACATAAACAAGTCTAAAAAAGATAATGTAGTAATACAAGATGCATAAAACTTGAAAGACTTTGAAAGTCTTTTTCAAAGTCTTGAAAAAATATAACCAACATATTTTCTAGGGGGTGCATCATCTTTAAAACAAGGGAATCATAAACACCAGCACAGAATGTTTCCTTTTAATGGAAGGCAGGAGGAAGGGCTTGGGAGGAAGCCTCAGGGAGCTTCAGACTGTCAGTATCCTTTCACTCATGGCTGGGGGAGTAGGCTAGTTTTCTTTTTATTAATTTCTTACACAGTTTATACATATAGTATAAGTATTCTTTTGCAAATATCAAATATGAAAATATTCCATTAGAAAATCAGGAGAGACAAGAAAAATCATGCTAAATTCCAGAGAGATTTACTGTATTCTTTATTTTAAGGTCCTTTTGTTATCAGGTTTTCATGGCAGTTTGTTTTCATAGAAAAACTACAAGATTTCTAGTGGGCAGGCAATTATGTTCCTTTAACCTATTCATTTGCAGGAAAACAACAAAGACATGTGGATTATGAGGATCAGTAAGATATAACTCTTACATAAATCTAGAGCAAGTTCTGCTGGCTAAAATGAACTCTGATGTTCTAGGGAGCTTGGAGGAGCATCAATAAAACCAAACAAAACCTTTATCTATGCAAATAAGGTAATTTATATGAAAACATTGTACAAGCATGAGCAAATGGCCAACTGTAAGAGCCTGGCTAAAACAAGTTAGGTTCAAATTTTGGCTTTAACTTATTTAACTTCTCTGAACCAAAGACTCTTCATCTATAAAATGAAGACAATAATATCTCCTTAAACAGTGTGCCAACCAATGGTGATAAAATAACCATAATGTTATAAAGACACAGGAACTATAAACTTTGTTCTTACATAATTCTCAATGTAAATTACCATCATCCTCAACCAGTGTTCATTGCAGGCACTATATTTCATTTCTTTACTGGAACCAGTGAAATTTTACCTTCTTAAATAGCTGGATTCAAGCAGAAATATTATTCTGCCTATAGCCCATTGAAGAGATCCTTGAAGAGATAAATGATCATTCTTATCATCACTATGATGTTTTAAAATAATAAAAATGCTTTAAAAATAAAGAGTTTTTTCTGATTATGGGGGTGCAGTTCATAAAATTCAGCAGAATTTTAAAGGCCATATATGAAACATGCACAGCTAACATCATACTCAGTGGTAAAAAGTTGAAAGTATTCTGTCTAAAATTAGGAAAAAGACAAAGATATACAGTCTCATCACTTTTAGTCAATGTAGTTTTGGAAGTCCTAGCCACAACAGAGAAGAATAAGAAATAAAATGAATCCAAATTGGAAAGAGAGAAGTAATACTGTCATTTCATAATACTATACATAGAAAATCCTAAAGACACTACCAGAAAATTACTATTGCTTATCAATAAATCTGGTAAACTTGTAGAATACTAAATTAACACACAGAAATATGTTGCATTTATATACATTAACAGCAAAATATTAGAAAGAAAAATTTAGGGAAACAACCCCACTTAACATTACATTTAAAAAGAATAAAATATCTAGGAATAAACCTATCTGAGGGGGCAAAAGACCTGTATTCTTAAAACTATGAAACACTGATGAAACAAGTTTAAGATGACACAAGCAGATGGAAAGATATACTATGTTCTTGAATCTGAAGAATCAATATTGTTAAAATGACAGACTGCCCAAGGCAATCTACAGATTCAATACAATCCCTATAAAATTACCAATGGCATTTTTCACAGAACTAGATTTAAAAAAAAATTAAAGTTGTATAGAAATACAAAAGTCTCCAAACAGACAAGATAATCTTTTTGAAAGAAAGAAGAATGGAGCTGGAAGAATCATAGTTCCTCACTTCATACTATACTACAAAGCTACAATTATCAAAACAGATGATGCTGGCACAACAGTAGACATATAGATCAATGTGTATACATACCAAGTCGCTTCAGTCGTGTCCAACACTTTGTGATCATATGTCCTATAGCCTGCCAGGCTCCTCTGTCCATGGGATTCTCCAGGCAAGAATACTGGGGTGGGTGGCCATTTCCCTCCAAGAGATCTTCCCAACCCCGGGATCGAATCCAGGTCTCTTGTGTTTCCTGCATTGGCAGGCAGGTTCTTCATCATGAGTGCCACCTGGGAAGCCCCCAGATCAATAGGACAGGAGAGCCCAGAAACAAACTCATGTACCTATGGTCAATTAATCTGTAACAAAGGAGGCAAGANGAGATCTTCCCAACCCCGGGATCGAATCCAGGTCTCTTGTGTTTCCTGCATTGGCAGGCAGGTTCTTCATCATGAGTGCCACCTGGGAAGCCCCCAGATCAATAGGACAGGAGAGCCCAGAAACAAACCCATGTACCTATGGTCAATTAATCTGTAACAAAGGAGGCAAGAATAGTCTCTTCAATAAGTGGTGCTGGGAAAACTGGACAGCTACATATACAAGAATGAAGTTGTAACATTCGCTAACACTATATACAAACATAAATTCAAAATGGATTAAAGACCTAGATGTAAAAACAGATATTATAAAACTCCTAGAGGAAAACATAAGCAGAATACTCTTTGACATAAACCAGAGCAATAATCTTTGGATCTGTCTCCCAGAGTAATGGAAGCAAAAGAAAAAATAAACAAATGGGACCTAATTAAACTTAAAAGATTTTTCTCAACAAAGGAAATCATAAAATGAAGACAAACTATGAAATGGAAGAAAATATGTGCAAACAGTGTGACTGATAAGGGCTTGATTTCCAAAATATACAAACAGCTTACACAGCTCAATTAAAAAAAATAAAAAGCCCAATCAAAAAGTGGACAGAAGACCTATATAGACACACAAGACATACAGATGGCCAACAGGCACATGAAGAGACACTCAACACTGCTAATTATTAGAGATATGCAAATTAAAACTATAATGAGGCACAGTTTTATATATTATAAAACTATAATCTCACACAGGTCAGAATGGCCATTCATCAAAAGTGTACAAATAAATGCAGGAGAAGGTTTGGAGATAAAAGAACCTACCTATATTGTTGATGGGACTGTAAAGTGGTACAGTCACTGTGCAGAACGGTATGGAGTTTCCTTAGAAAACTAAAAGTAAAGTTGGCATATAATCCAGCAATCCTACTCCTGGGCATATATCCAGAGAAAACAGTAATTCTAAAAGATACATGTACTCCAGTGTTCACTGCAGCAGCATTTATAATAGCCAAGACACAGAAGCGACCTAGATGTGCATCAACAGATGAGTGGATAAAGAAGATGTATCTTTTGCTTCCATTACTCTAGGAGACAGAGCCAAAGATTATTGCTCTGGTTTATATCGAAGAGTATTCTGCTTATGTTTTCCTCTAGGAGTTTTATAGTATCTGTTTTTACATCTCTCTATATATATATAATGGAATAGTACTCAGTTATAAAAAATGAAATAATGCCATTTGCAGCAACATGAATGGACCTAGAGATTATCATACTGCTAAGTCACTTCAGTCGTGTCCGACTCGGTGAGACCCCATAGACGGCAGCCCACCAGGCTCCCCCGTCCCTGGGATTCTCCAGGCAAGAACACTGGAGTGGATTGCCATTTCCTTCTCCAATGTACGAAAGTGAAAAGTGAAAGTGAAGTCGCTCAGTTGTGACCGACTCTGTGCGACCCCATAGACGGCAGCCCACCCAGCTCCTCCGTCCACGGGATTTTCCAGGCAAGAGTATTGGAGTGGAATGCCATTGCCTTCCCCGAGAGATTATCATACTGAGTGGAGTAAACCAGACAAGAGAAAGGCAAATATCATATGATGTCACTTGTAGGTGGAATCTAAAATATTGATACAAATGAACTTATTTACAAAACAGAAATAGGCTAACAGACATAGAAAACAAACTTATGACTGTCAAAAGGGAAATGGGCATGGGAGGGAAAAATTGGGAATTTGGGATTAACAGATACACTCATATATATATATATATATATATAATAGATAAAGAATAAGGACCTACTGGATAGCACAGGGAATTATATTCAATATCTTCAATAATCTCTAATGGAAAAGAATTTTTAAAAGTATGCATATACATACATATATATATAGGACTTCCCAGGTGGCCCAGTGGTAAAGATTCCACCTGCCAATGCAAGAGACATAAGAGATGCAGACTCAATTCCTGGGTTGGGAAGATCCCCTGAATTAGAAAATGGCAGCTCAGTCCAATATTCTTGCCTGGAAAATTCCATGGACAGAAGAGCCTGGCAGGATACAGTCCATGCAGTTGCAAAGAGTTAGACATGACAGAGCAGCTGAGCCCTCACACACACATACACACACATGTACACACACATTAGTATATAACAGAACTATTGTGCTATATACCTGAAATACTGTACATCAACTATACTTCAATTAAAAAAAATTCAGCAGAGTTCTCTTTTCTGGATTCCACAGCTGTCATCTCTTTCAGTGGAAATCATAAGAAAGCATCTGAGATCCATCAGATCATAACAGTTATGTACTTCACCTACCATCACAGCACCATTAATAAGGACTGAAAAAAAGTCTTAGAACTGGACAGTACCCCCAGCCTCCCTATTCCTCAACACAGTTTCACAAACTGCCTTGCCTCATCCTGAGATCTTTAGTACTGATCTTTTGGTGTCCTTCACCCACTTTATGTATCTCTGCTTGCTAATCCCTCCACACCCATCACAGACCTTCTTCCGATTCCATCCACTCAAGTCCTGAACACTTCCATTGTGTCCCCTGGGATTCACAATTAGGCATTGTCCATTCCCCTATATTCTATTCTCTTTCACAGTGCTGGAGATGGAGTAGATGTCTTTCATGCTCCTCAGTCAGCTTTCAAACCATCCATCCTCCTTCACTTTACAAATGCTCAGCTCTGGATTTCATAATCAGAATATCCCTGAATCTCATTTCTTGAAGAATTTTGCTCCTGTCATACTCAACTATATTATGCCTGTAATTCCTGTGATTTTAATATCCATGTATATGAGCCTCCCAATGCCTTAGCCTCTCACTTCTTTGATATGGCCCTACACTCAATTTCAGACACTCTCTTCCTTGATCATGAAGAGCCTTCACCATAGCCCAATATGCTGGCATCTTGATCTTGAACTCCCAGCTTTCAAAACTGTGAGAAATAAACATCTACTATTTATGATCCACTTAATTTGTGATAATTCTGTTACAGCGACCCAGCTGGACTAACACAGAAAATTGGTACCAAGGAGTTGTGTGCTGCCCTTAAAAATATCTAAAAATGTAGAAGCCTTTTTGGAATGGGGTAATTGATAGAGTCTGTAAAAGTTTTTAAGTACATGCTAGAAAAAGCTTACATTGTCATGAATGAACCATTAGAGTGAATTTGGAGAGGGTTCAGAAGAAGAAGGGAACTATACAGAGAATATCAGTCTCAAACAATACATAAATGGTCAGGAACAGAATGTTGGTAGAAATATAGACTGCAAAGGCCATCTTGATGAGGTCTCAGACAGAAATGGGAAACTAGAGGAAAAGGTGATATTTGTTATAGAGTTGCAAATATTTTAGTTGAATTATGTTTGTGTTCTGGTGTTTTGTGGCAGGTAGCACTTGTGATTAATGCAATTGAATATTTAGTTGAAACTATTTCTAACAAAGTATTAAAGGTGCAACTTGACTTTCCTTGAATGCTTACTGTAAAATGCAAGAAAAAAAGAAACAACTTGAAGACAGTTAAATCCTATTAACTTCCAAAGAACCAGACTTTAAAATTCAGAAAATTCTCTGCCTATTCATGTCTCAAAAATATGAGAAACGTGTTCAGAAGTGAACACTAAGGGTGTGTCCGTGGAAACTTTTATAAGGAGAGCAATATGGGTGTGAGCCATAGATTTAATCAACCATGCCAGCAGGCAAACTGCCCATTTGAACTGAAGGAGAAAGTGATAGGAAGGAAATACGCACGATTGTCAGACTTCTTAGATTTTACAGGATGGTGTCATAGCATAGTCATTCAGCAGCAAAAGAGCAATATTCCTCAAGCCAAAAACAGAAAGACCCCAAAAAGGACTCAGAGATCATCAGGGCTACTTTCTCAGTTTCAAAAGAAGGAGGGCATTGTCTGGGTTTTAACAGGCGAGATGAATGCCACCCAAAGCCACAGGGACCCTACCGTTGCCTAGGAGAGCCATCGAGTATGGCTCCAGATTTCAAAGGATGGAGCTTCCCAGAACAGCAGGCACATGATGCAGGCAGAGCGCCTTCGTGGTGAGGGTGACATACTGCAGAAAGTCCCTGCTAAAGCCATGCCCAGCAAAGTCACCACCCCACCAACCCCAGCGCAGCAGAGATATCAGTGTGTGGCTCCATCCCAAAAGAGCTACGTACAGGAAACTTCAACCTGTGAAAGCAGCCACACAGGCTTCATTTAGCAAATCCATGGGGGTGGGGCTGTCCCAGTGTGTCCAGAAGGTGGGATCCCTCCCCCAACCCCCTGGACCTGGTGGCAGAGCTCCCAGGCAAAGGAACTTATTTTCAGTCCTTACTACTGAATGCTGTTTGTACTGTTGGGTTTTGGACTTGTTTGGGACTTGTCACCTTTTTCTTTCCTATTTCTCTCTGTTTGTGCCAGTCCCGTCATTGTATTTTGAAAACCCATGACTTGTTTGATTTCAGAGGTTCACATTTAGAGAGAAATTTTGCCTCAGAATGAATCAGCCTCAAGTCTCATTTGTATCTAACTTAGAAGACACTTTGGACTTCAGGCTTTTGAGTTGTTGCTGGAACTAGTTAAGACTTGGGGACTATTGGCATAGAATGAATGTATTTTGCATGTGAGAAAGACATGGATTTGGGGGATCCAGAAGCAAGAATGCTATGGTCTGAATGCCTATGCTCTTCCCAAATTTGTATGTTGAAATCCTAACCCCCAAGATGATGTTATTAGGAGGTAGGGTCTTTGGGACAGCTTGTAAAGAGATCCCAGAGAGGTCCACTGCCCTTTCAACTATCTGAAGATACAGCGAGTAGGCACCAGCTTTGAAGCAATCAGCAAGAGAGCCTTCACCAGAACCTGACCGTGCTGCCACCTTGATCTCAGACTCCCCAGTCTGCAGAACTGTGAGAAATGAGCTTCTGCTATTTTTTTAAAGATTTTTTTTTAATGTGGAACATTTTTAAAGTCTATATTGAATTTGTTACAACATTGCTTCTATTTTATGTTTTGGTTTTTTGGCCACTAGGTATGTGGTATCTGAGCAGCCTGAGCAGGGATCAAACCTGTACTCCTATCATTGGAAGGCAAAGACTTAACCACTGGACCAGCAGGGGACATTCCATGCTTCTGTTACTTATAAGCTACCCAGTTTATGGTATGTATGTTGATGCAGCTTGAATGAGCTAAGAGAACCATTTATTTGTCAAAATACACATGTTCATTTCCAGCTGTGGTCAGTTTTAAGTACCATACATGCATTTATTAATTAGGTCAGAATATCTATTGATAACATTTTATGTATCAAGCATCATTTTAGATGGTGTGACTTGTTAATTATTGCAATTCTCTCAGATAACTCCAAGATTGCTTCATTTTCCAATCATGGCTTATTCAGTTGCTGATCTGACCTTTATCATTTAGTTTATTAGGTACCAACTATTTGGCATTGATGTAATAGAGAACAGGGAAGTGTATTGTGCCAAAACAATGAGGTCAAAATAATGTCAAAATATCCTGGGTCACATAGCCCTTGTCCTCAAAGGATAGGTCTAGTGACATAACAGTCATTTCCCCAGGCTATGTTGCTACCACAATCCCATTATCAATCAGGAATATCAAAGACAATGAGTTTTCTCCTCATATTTTGAAATAAAGGTCCCAGAAAGATCCTTATGTAAGGATTTTCAGCAAGTAGTTTAAATGTGGGACTGGTCCTTAGTAAGAGTGACCAAGACTAGAAATGAAAGTTCAGGAGTCGTATGACTACATTTGAGAGCTGAAGCCATAAGTCTAAGCGGGATTTCCAAAAATGAGACCATAAAGAAACAAAATTAGAGGTAGACCATGAGCCAGTTTTGTAATCAGAAGAGAAAAGAAACAAGGAAGAACACTTTGTGTCATCGCACTGTGCAGGGGCTTACAGGATCTCAGGTCAGGGAGCAAACCCATGCCCCTCCAGAGACAGAACTGATTTACTAATATTTTTCAAGATTGTAGATAAAATGGGGGGAAATGAAGAGTGGTAGAGAATCTGCTTTTGGAAACTATATGGTGAGCACATTTCCATCTTATTCGATCCTGGCCCCACTCCTGGTATTCGCCCTGTGGTGGAGAATTTAAAAACAGATCCCAAGAGATGATCAAGAGGCACAACTACCTGGGAAGGTGTGGATTTTTGCAGACCCAGAGCAAGCTACTGAAGTTGGTTGGAAGCATCAGCCAACCTGCCAGCTTCCACCCCAAAGGACTGCCTAGGTGTAAAGAGACCCCAAGCAGCATAAGTCTTAAGGGCGTGGGGACAAATCTGAGGTTGAAGAGGGGAAAGTAACAGCCATGATGCTTCTAAAACCTCAACGGCATACTTAGGTGCTGTCATATGTCCTAAAATCCCAGCAGGTTCACCAATGCCAAGAGTCATCAGCAGCTGCACAGAGACCAGAAAAGGACAAGAAACCTACTATTTGGAGATCAGTGGAGGCGTTCGCTACTACACAGCCTGAGGCTGTGACTGCAGCAAGCATCTTAGTGCCAGAGACCAAACGAGGCAAAGACATTAGTGATGAGATACAGCAGAGGGAGAACTTGCGGGTGAAACACACGTCCTACCCACCAGCCATTCCATACTTTTCAGAGATGTCCCCTTCCTTTTCTGACACTTCAGATGAGCACAAGTCTGTGAATTAGAAAAGGATAAGGTGGGGGCAAATCTCCTCAGAAAGGAAAGAAATTTGGAGGACAAGTTTTGAGCAGTACCTGAGATTACAGTTCTTGAATTTGACTGCCAAAAAGAGTCTGAGTTTTAAATTGGAAAAGACAAGAATAACTTGAAGACTCATTATATTTCTTGCTGCTAAGGCCAAAAAAAAAAAAAAAAGACACTTAGAATCAAGGCAAGCTCATGCAGTTAGGAAATGTTTTCATATTTTTTTTGCACAGATCTGATTTGCATCTGTTATTTTGTGTCTATTACAAATAGTTGATAACAAGAAAAATGCTATGTAGCATATAGTTAAATGAGAAAACTGGTTTTAAAAGAGTATTTATAGCATAGTCCCATTTTTTAAAATGCATGGATAAACAGGCTTGGAAAGAAAAGGCTGGGCTCTGCACTGTTAAGAGTGGCTCTCCCTGAGGGGTAGCATTACAAATCTGTTTCCTTTTTCATTTTTTTTTCAGTTGTATTTTCCAGTGTTTTTAATAAGTAGCAAGGTTTGTTTATTTTAACAAAGAGGAGGAGTTTTTGCTTTACAAAGGAAGAATGGCCAACCTTGTTGAAAACTTCAAAAAGGGTGATTCTGCTAAGGATATGAATACTCATGGTTGAGCCATAGAAGAAAGATTTTTATTAAGGCCACTTGTAAAATTCTATTATAGTCTTGGTACCATATAGCTCCATCTCATTCATCCACAGTATAGAGAGGATTTCTGACTCATTCTTTTATGCACTGTGCCTTTCACTGAGGAAGGAGCAGAATCCTAGATGCTTATCCTCATTCTGATCGAAACTATTGATAGTAACCTGATTGGAAGCAGTTTCTCACAAGCCTACACTTTGTGTGACAACACAAAGACAGATGCAAGGGAAATGACTCCCAGCTTCCCATCATGCTGCCCTGCCTCCAAGGAGTCCCTCCAGGTGAGATGCAGAATTAGGGGTTAATTCAGGACTTCTATCTCACAAATTCATTCAGTCTGCTTTCATTTTTTATTTCTGTGAGACTGTTACCGTATATGACAGATTAATGATGATATATTTACTTCTGAATATTTTTAGATATATTCCAGATTGTAGAATAAAGTTTTATAGATGTGTGCACAGCACAGCAGGTGGTTGATATCCAAATTAGTTACAGCTGCCACATTTTAAATTACAGAAGTATAAATTGAATATATAATAAGATGATTATACATAAGTAGATGAATACAGTGTTTTAGATGATGATAAAAGTATACAAACCTTGCAGTGACCTATTGTGTCATTTAATGTTACAATTAGCTCAGTTTCTATTCTATTTCTAACCTTAAAAGGGTGATTTCAGAGTCCTTGAAGAAAAAAGATCTTAATATGCAGTGTCCCTAATGAATAATACAATGCTGAAGAAACAGCGAATGTTCATTGAATGTTAGTTGAGTGTGACAGTAGAATCAAATTAAGACAATGAAGTTTTTAAATCTGAATACATGTGTGTTTCTTAATAAATACTAAGGATGGGGCTGGTCCAAGAAGAAAAAATGGACAGTTTTCAAGAGTTTCACATTAAATATTTAGAGAGTCTTCTTACTCAGGCACACTTGCTAAGCCATGATAAGAATAATACACTCTGGGCTGTTCAGAATTGTTTGACTCTATGAAACATTAAAGCCATTTTATTCTCAAAGGGTTCTCTAACAAAACAGTAAAAGTAACATCATTGTTCTTGTAGAGTAACCAAAAAGGAACTCTTACATAAGCTTTCTAAACTTAACAGTCTACCTAATCTGAAAGTACAAAATGCAAGGCTTTTACATCCATGATCTTACTAGAGTATAAGGTAAACCACACATAATAATAGGTCACTGGGAGAGCTAACAGTACCTAAAGGCTCTTCTGTCCAGAAATTGATCTACCCAGCCTACTATAGTACCAACTCACAGAATCCCAAAGTTGGAAGGGACCTCGAAGAGCATCCTACCCCAAAAATTCATTTTATAAATGAAGAGAAACAAAATGACTCATCTTAAATCACTTTAACAAAAGTGAATTGACAGCTTAGGGACTAAAACTCAGACCTTTTAATTGCCAAAAAATTTGCTCTTCACATTATTTTAGCTGTTTCCCTTTTCCTTCTGGTGGTGACAGCCTTACCTTTAAGATCCCTCCTGGATAAGAAAACAAACTCGACAATGCAGCATCTCCCTAAAATCACTTCAGAAGCACATCAGCTTAAGCATATTTGTCATTAGCCGTCACTAGTGTGCATCTAGGAGGAAGAGATTCGTGCCTTAGCCCTGCTCAGGGAGCCTTCCCACCTCTTCCAATCAATTCCTCACTTCTGACTGAAACCCTGTCCAACACTCTCCCACCCCTGGATTTCTATAACAACATTCCTACACAATCTTCATCTTCTGACTCGACACCATAGAGCTTCATTTTGTTATTTGACTGTTGCATGTTTCTGTATGTTCTCTGCTAATTAGTTTGTGCATTTCTTGATGGCTGGCTTGTGTATCTTATCTCATTAGTGTCCTCCATAGAATCCCATGTATACTTTTAAAGCAAATGGATATTTTAATACGCTGTCTCTTTCCAAACCAAATTTAGAGCAATAATAAATGTGTGGTGAGTTTAACCAAATGTGCATTCAGGAGGATGCATTTCTGAGAGGGAAAGAGATGATCAAGAGCAGCAGAGAAGTGCCACATGACAAGGTGGACCATGAAGGCCCCCTGGCCTTGACCTACTGCACAGCCGAGATAGGCCTGCTGTCACATCCACAAAGAGACAAGTTTCCCCTGTAGTCCCTTCATGTTTTATTTCACATTAAGTGACACCATAAAATCTCCAATCGTGACATTTCAAAAACCAGTTGTTCCAAGATATTAAAAACAGACCCATCACAACTCATTTGGACTGTTTGGATACACAAGGTGATAAAGGTTTCAAGGGCATGCTCTCTTTATTTGCATCTTAGAACAAACAAATCACCCTGGACTGTAATCTGGTAGTTAAAACTCTAGTCATGCCTTGCGTTCATCTACATCACATTGTTGTGGATATATATAATGTCACTGGGGCACAGTAAACAGGATATAGTCAAGAAATTCTAAAAATTTCAATTTTTTTATTAGCAATTTGCTATGAAGCCACTATGCAATATTCTTCATTGATTTAATAAACTTGCATTTCTACTTAAAAGGAAGTCTTATTCCCATGAAGGCAGTTAAATAAGCATTTCGCAAGATAATTATTCTCTTAAAAATAATTACAATTAATTGCAATCATCACTAAAATTATAAAGTGTTTGGCTCATAACCTGTTTATCTACTGTGATTTTTTTNATGAGGAGAAGGGGATGACCGAGGATGAGATGGCAGGATGGCATCACTGACTCAATGGGCATGAGTCTGAGTGAACTCCTGGAGTTGGTGATGGACAGGGAGGCCTGGCGTGCTGCAATTCACGGGGTCGCAAAGAGTCGGACATGACTGAGCGACTGAACTGAACTGATTCTGCAAAATTCATAAAATTGTCAATTTAAAAAATAGTAAGGCTTGTGATGAAATATAAACTGAAAACACAGAAAACATTATTTTATACACACGTTAACAAATCACTTTTAATAGTTGGTAAATTTCAGCAATTGTAAACATAACCACATTTCCCTAGATCACAGCAACCTGAAGATTTAATTAAGTCCCAATGACAATAACAGATCAGCCACTGCTTGAATTCCTGCCCTTACCCAATGCACCCAAAGTCACCACAATAAATGTTCCTGATCATAGTAGTATGCCACATTATTCTAGGCCAACCCTCTCTTTGCCTGGAAGCAAGTCGTAAAGCATGGAATCTTATCCAAATAAGAATCTAACAACTGAAAAACATTAAAGCAATTTAGAGCATTATAACAACCTAATCATGGAAAAAAGTCCAATGCTGTAAAGAGCAATTGCCTAGGAACCTGGAATGTTAGGTCCTTGAAACAAGGCAAATTGGAAGTGGTCAAACAGGAGATGCAAGAGTGAACTTCGACATTTTAGCAATCAACAAACTAAGACTGGAATGAGCACATTTAATTCAGATGACCATTATATCTACTACTGTGGGCAGGAATCCCTTAGAAGAAATAGAGTAGCCATAATAGTCAACAAAAGAGTCTGAAATGCAGTACTTGGATGCAATCTCAAAAACAACAGAATGATCTCTGTTCATTTCCAAGCAAGCCATTCAGTATCACGGTAATCCAAGTCTATACCTTGACCAGTAATGCTGAAGAAGCTGAATGGTTCTATGAAGATTGACAAGATCTTCTAGAACTAACACCCCCAAAGATGTCTTTTTCATTAAGGGGACTGGAATGCAAAAATAGGAAGTCAAGAGCTACCTGGAATAACAGGTAAATTTGACCTTGGAGTACAAAACGAAGCAGGTCAAAGGCTAACAGAGTTTTGCCAAGACAATGCACTTGTCATAGCAAACAGCCTCTTTCAACAACACAAGAGAAGACTCTACACATGGACATCACCAGATGATCAATACTGAAATCAGATATTTGATTTTTTCAAATATATTGATTATATTCTTTGCAGACAAAGATGGAGAAGCACTATACAGTCAGCAAAAATAATACCAGGAGCTGACTGTGGCTCAGATCATGAACTCCTTATTGCCGAATTCAGACTTAAAGAAAGTAGGCAAAACCACTAGACCATTCAGGTATGACCTAAATCAAATCTCTTACGATTATACAGTGGAAGTGACAAATAGATTCAAGGGATTAAATCTGATAGACAGAGTGCCTAAAGAACTATGGATGGAGGTTCATAACATTGTATAGGAGGCAGTGATCAAGACCATCCCCAAGAAAAAGAACTGCAAAAAGGCAAAATGGTTGTCTGAGGAGGCCTTACAAATATCTGTGAAAAGAAGAGGAGGGAAAGGCAAAGGAGAAAAGAAAAGATATAAGCATCCGAATGCAGAGTTCCAAAGAATAGCAAGGAGAAAAAGAAAGCCTCCTCAGTGATAAATGCAAAGAAATAGAGGAAAACAATAGAATGGGAAAAACTAAAGATCTCTACAGGAAATTTAGAGATACCAAGGGAACATTTCATGCAAAGATGGGCACAATAAAGGACAGAAATGATATGGATCTAACAGAAGCAAGAATACACAGGACAACTATACAAAAAAGATCTTCATGACCCAAATAATCATGATGCTGTGCTCACTCACCTAAAGCCAGACATCCTGGAGTGCAAAGTCAAGTGGGCCTTAGAAAGCATCACTATGAGCAAAGCTGGTGGAGGTGATGGAGTTCCAGTTGAACTCTTTTAGGAGTTCAAATCCTAAAAGATGATGCTGTGAAATGCTGCACTCAATACGCCAGAAAATTTGGAATACTCAGCAGTGGCCACAGGACTGGAAAAGGTCAGTTTTCATTCCAATCCCAAAGAAAAGCAATGCTAAAGAATGCTCAAACTACTGCACAATTGCATTTATCTCACATGCTAGCGAAGTTATGCTCAAAATGCTCCAAGCTAGGCTTCAACAATACATGAATCATGAACTTCCAGATGTTCATGCTGTATTTAGAAAAGGCAGAGGGACAAGAGATCAAATTGCCAACATTCGCTGGATCATAGAAAAAGCAAGAGTTTCAGAAAATCATCTCCTTCTGTTTTATTGACAACGCCAAAGCCTTTGACTGTGTGGATCACAACAAATGGTGGAAAATTCTTAATGATATGGGAATTTCAGACCACCTCACCTGCCTCCAGAGAAATCTGTATGCAGCTCAAGAAGCAACAGTTAGAACTAGACATAGAACAACAGACTGGTTCCAAATAGGAAAAGAGTCCGTCAAGGCTGTATATTGTCACCATGTTTACTTAACTTATATGCAGAGTATATCATGAGAAATACTGGACTGGATGAAGCAAAAGCTGGAATCAAGATTGCCGGGAGAAATATCAATAACCTCAGATATGCAAATGACACCAAACTTATGGCAGAAAGAGAAGAAGAACTAAAGAGCCTCTTGTTGAAAGTGAATGAAGAGAGTGGAAAAGTTGGCTTAAAACTCAACATTCAGAAAACTAAGATCATGGCATCTGGCCCCATCACTTCATGGCAAAAAGATGGGGAAACAGTGACAGACCTTATTTTTATAGGCTTCAAAATCATGGCAGATGGTGACTGCCACCATGAAATTTAAAAACTCTTGCTCCTTTGATGAAAAATTATGACCAAACTAGACAGCATATTAAAAAGCAGGGACACTACTTTGTCAACATAGGTCCTTCTAGTCAAGGCTATAGTTTTTCCAGTAGTCATGTATGGATGTGAGAGTTGGACTAAAAGAAAGCTGAGTGTCAAAGAATTGATGCTTTTGAACTGTGGTATTGGTGAAGACTCTTGATAGTCCCTTGGACAGTTCATCCTAAATGAAATCAGTCCTGAATATTAACTGGAAGTACTGATGTTGAAGCTGAAACTCCAATACTTTGGCCACTTCATGCGAAGAACTGACTCATTCGAAAAGACTCTGATGCTGGGAAAGATTGAAGGCAGGAGGAGAAGGGGATGACAGAGGATGAGATTGTTGGATGGCATCACCAACTCAATGGACATGAGTCTGAGTAAACTCCTGGAGTTGGTGAAGGACAGGGAGTCCTGTTGTGCTGCAGTCCATGGGGCTGCAAAGAATCAGACATGACTGAGCAACTGAACTGAACTGAATTGAACACCCTTCTAGAAAAATTCATGATATATGGAAAAATGTATCATCGTCTTCCTCCATTTCTCCTTTCACTTTCCCAAACATAGCAGCTTCCCCATTGTCTCTCTCCTGTCCCTTTCCAATCTAGCTTTCCTCTCTGCTCTCCCCTCCACTACCCAGAAAGGCTCCTATTGCAAAGATCAATTTAGCCTCATTAGCACCCAACTCATCAATCTGGTTCTCACGTTCTCCTCAACAAGGTGACATGTGGACCCCTGAACCCTAAGTGCTAATCCTCAACTAGGCTGGTGGTGCTTCCGCCACTCATGCAGTGCTTACACCCACCCTGCTTCTTGATCCCATGCTTCGACAGTTACTTCACATCACCAGTGTAATGAGGCTACCAAGCAGAACCCCTTTTTCTCCCTGGACCCTATAAAATATCTTAAATACTGCTTGTCACATATAATCTTCTCTTCAAAGAGCACTGGTACAAAAGTAGAGAGAATTCAGGGAAACAGTAAGAAAAATCTAGGTCAGAGGAAGATACCAATTTTCTTTCTTTTTTTCTTTTTTTTTTTTTTAACTTTACAATATTGTATTGGTTTTGCCATACATCAACATGAACCCACCATGGGTGTACACGTGTTCTCCATCCTGAACCCCCCTCCCACCTCCCTCCCATACCATCCCTCTGAGTCATCCCAGTGCACCAGCCCCGAGCACCCTGTATCATGCATCGAATGATACATGAATTGCCTGGACTGGCAATTCATTTCACATATAATATTATACATGTTTCAGTGCCATTCTGCCAAATCATCCCACACTCGTCCTCTCCCACAGAGTCCAAAAGACTGTTCTACACATCTGTGTCTCTTTTGCTGTCTCACATACAGGGTTGTCATTACCATCTTTCTAAATTCCATATATATGCATTAGTATACTATATTGGTGTTTTTCTTTCTGGCTTATTTCACTCTGTATAGTAGGCTCCAGTTTCTATTCTCATGCCAACCCTTTGACCTTGGACCAATCCTTTTCTAAAAGATTTCTAAACAAAGTCCCAGAAATATGTATTGAAGGGCTACAAGATATATACAGTCTTTTCCCCCTTTATGCACAGAGGCATTCATAACATCTTTATTCTTTTATAATAACATGTAGAAACAATATGAGAGGGCTCAACTATGACACATGATTGAAATATTACGATGAAATATTAGATAGCTATTTTCAAGGAGATTGATCAAATGATTAGATAAGGGAATGCTCTTTTCCCCATCAAGTTAAAAATATAACTATAAACTAGAAATCCCCTTCATCAAATTAATCAATATTTGATAGCTAAAAAATTGTTAGGAGCAGATTAATAAAGAATTATGGTATATATACTGAATATAATTATAAGTTAAAATATAAATGCACTCTTTCACCAAACTTTGGATATAGACCAGAATCTTAGGCCCATTGACTAGAGTTCTATATGATTTGCTTAAATCATACCCATAGTGCTGGAGAATATTAAGCAAGGGCATGATATGATCCTGTTAACATTTTAAAAGGGTCCCTCTGATTGCTCTAAAGAGAATGGGTGGCAGCCAGGCAAGATTAAAAGCAGAGAAATAAGATGGGAGAGTCCAAAAATTTAAAATAGAAATGACAGTGACTTGAACAAGGATGGTAGCAGTGCAGATAGAAAGAAGTAGCTGGGCTGAGACAGATTTTTAAAGTGAGCAAGTGCCAACATGGCTTTTTAAGTGATTAGATATGAGGGAGGAGTAGTTACTAGGCCTGAGCAATTGGAGACATGCAGAAACATTAATCAAAATGACAACAATTGGGAACAAGCAAGGAGGCTAGCAAAAAATCAAGAGTTCACCTCTTAACATGTTCCATTTGGGATATCTCTTAGACATCAACGTGGAGTCAAATGAACAGTTGAATATACAAGCCTAAAACTTAGGGGAGAAATTAGAGGTAGATTTATAAATTTATAAGTCATCAGCCTATAATTGTATTAAATGACAAGACACTGGATGAAGTCATCTGGAGGGAGTAGGTAGTCAGAAAAGGAAGGCAAAAAAAAAATTGGGAAATGGGAAAGTCAGAAAGAAAAGCTCAGAAATAAGCAGTGAAATAGAAGGAAAACTTGGATATCTAGGGTCCCTTAAACCGGGTAGAGTGTTGCCATGCTGCTGAGAGGTTGAATGAATGAGACGAACACAAATGACCTGACATTGGCTTTAGCAAGCTAGAGGTCAGGGACAGCCATAACAAAAAGAGTTTCAGTGGAGGGGTGGGGAGAAAATAGTAATTCAAGTAGATTTATTAGAAAGAATGAGAGGAGGAAAATGGACACAGCAAGTCTAGGCAAGTTTTTCAATGAATTTTACCATCAGGGAAAGCAGAACGGTAGAGTGGTAGCAGAAAGGGAACATAAAGATAAGGTTTTTCCTTTTACAGATGGAAACTATTGCACCATGTTTATAAGCTAATGAGGACGATCCATTAGGGAAAAACAAAAAAGGATGAAGCTGATGAGAGACAAGATATTGCAGTGGCAAGGCATACTAGGAAATGAAAAGGCGTGGGAGGCCCAAGGTGAGATGGAGGAGTTGGCTGCTGGGGGAAGGAGGGACAGCTTGTCTATAGAAACCAGAGGGAAAGTAGGAAGCAGAGACAGACTCAGTGATGGGAAGTGGAAGTGGCTCTCATCTTAGCATTCCTGTAACTAGCTGAGACTAAAGATAAAGCAGGAAGTGTTAGAAGTTTAAAAAGAAAGAATAACATATACATTGAAGTCACCCCAGAGAAAAGGACAGTGAATTTACTGGAGAAATACAGTAGGATGAAGCTGCAGACTGGTAACTCACTTGAAATTTGTGGTCATAAATTTAAAGAGACCAGTAAGCATAGTAAATTGATCATATGGATCACAGCCTGTCTAACTCAATTAAACTATGAGCCATGCCGTGTAGGGCCACTCAAGATGCATGGGTCATGGTGGAGAGTTCTGACAACTGTCGTCCACTGCAGATTGGCAAACCACTTCAGTATTCTTGCCTTGAGAACCCCATGAACAGAATGAAATGGCAAAAAGATATGCCACTGAAAGATGAACTCCCCATGCCTGTAGATGTCCAATATGCTACTGGAAAACAGTGGAGAAATAACTCCAGAAAGAATGAAAAGACAGAGCCGAAGAAAAAACACCCAGTTGATGTGACTGGTGATGGAAGTAAAGTCCAGTGCTATAAAGAACATTATTGCATAGAACCCTGGAATGTTAGGTCCATGAATCAAGGTAAATTGGAAGTGGTCAAACAGGAGATGGCAAGAGTAAACATCGACATTTTAGGAATCAGTGAACTAAAATGGACTGGAATGGGCACATTTATTCAGATGACCATTATATCTATTACTGTGGGAAAGCATCCTTTACAAGAAATGGAGTTGCCCTCATAGTCAACAAAAGGGTCTGAAATGCAGTAGTTGGGTACAGTCTCAAAAATGACAGAATGATCTCTGTTAATTTCCAAAGCAAACCTTTTAATATTACAGTAATCTAAGTCTATGCCTCAACCACTAATGCCAAAGAAGCCAAAGTCAAATGATTCTATAAAAACCTACAAGACTTTCTAAAACACTAAAAAAATGATGTTATTTTCATCATAGGGGACTGGAATGCAAAAGTAAAAAGTCAAAAGATACCTGGAGTAACAGGAAAGTTTGGCCTTGGAGTATAAAATGAAGCAGGGCAAAGTCTAACAGTGTTTTGCCAAGAGAACACACTTGCCATAGCAAACACCCTCTTTCAACAACACAAGAGACGACTCTACACATGAACTTCACCAGATGGTTGACACCAAAATAAGACTGATTATATTTTTTGCCGCCAAAGATGGAGAAGCTCTATACAGTCAACAAAAACAAGACCAGGAGCTGACTGCAGCTCAGACCATGAACTCTTTATTGCCAAATTCAGACTTAAATTGAAGAAATTAGGCAAAACCACTAGGCCATTCAGGTATGACCTAAATCAAATCCCTTACCATTATACAGTGAAGTGACAAATAGATTCAAGGGATTGGATTTGATAGAGTGTTTGAAGAACCATGGATACAGGTTCATAATATTGTACATGAGGTGGTGATCAAAACCATCCCCAAGGAAAAGAAATGCAAAAAGGCAAAATTGTTGTCTGAGGAGGCCTTACAAATAGCTTAGAAAAGAAGAGAAGCGAAAGGCAAAGGAGAAAAGGAAAGATATACCCATCTGAATGCAGAGNCCTGGGATTTCTTGGGAAGGAATGATGCTAAAGCTGAAACTCCAGTACTTTGGCCACCTCATGCAAAGAGTTGACTCATTGGAAAAGACTCTGATGCTGAGAGGGATTTGGGGCAGGAGGAGAAGGGGACGACAGAGGATGAGATGGCTGGATGGCATCACTGACTGAGGCCTGGCGTGCTCCGATTCATGGGCTCACAAAGAATCGGACACGACTGAGTGACTGAACTGACAGATAACTTCAAGAAAATTAGAGATATGAAGGGAATATTTCATGCAAAGATGAGCACAATAAAGGACAGAAACGGGATGGACCTAACAGAAGCAAAAGATATTAAGAAGAGGTGCCAAGAATACAGAGAACGACTCTACAAAAAAGATCTTCATGACCCAGATAATCATGATGGTGTGATCACTCACCTAAAGCCAGACATCCTGGAGTGCGAAGTCAAGTGGGCCTTAGAAAGCATCACTATGAACAAAGCTAGTGGAGGTGATGGAATTCCAGTTGAGCTATCTCACATCCTAAAAGATGATGCTGTGAAAGTGCTGCATTTAATAGGCCAGAAAATTTGGAAGACTCAGCAGTGCCCACAGGACTGGAAAAAGTCAGTTTTCATTTCAATCCAAAAGACAGGCAATGCCAAAGAATGTTCAAACTACTGCACAACTGCACTCATCTTACATGCTAGGGAAGTAATGCTCAAAATTCTCCAAGCCAAGCTTCAGCAGTACATGAACCGAGAACTTTCAGATATTCAAGTTGGATTCAGAAAAGGCAGAGGAACAAGAGATCAAAATGCCAACATCCATTGGATCACAGAAAAAGCAACAAAGTTCCAGAAAATCATCTACTTCTGCTTCATTGACTACACTAAAGGCTTTGACTGTGTGGATCACAATAAACTGTGGGAAATTCTTAAAGAGATGGGAATACCAGACCACCTCACCTGCCTCCTGAGAAATCTGTATGCAGGTCTGGAAGCAACAGTTAGAACCAGACATGGAAAAAGCAAGTGGTTCAAAATTAGGAAGGGAGTACATCAAGGCACCCTGCTTATTTAACTCATGTGCAGAGTACATCATATGAAATGCTGGACTGGATGAAGCACAAGCTGGAATCAAGATTGCCAGGAGAAATAGCAATAACCTCAGATATGCAGGTGACACCACTCTTATGGCAAAAAGTGAAGAGGAACTAAAGAGCCTCTTGATGAAAGTGAAAGAGAAGACTGAAAAAACTGGCTTAAAACTCAACATTCAAAAACTGAAGATCATGGCAGCCGGTCCCATCACTTCACAGCAAAGATGGGTAAACTATGGAAACAATGACAAACTTTATTTTCTTGGGCTCCAAAATCACAGCAGATGGTTGCTGCAGCCATGAAATTAAAAGATGGTTGCTCCTTGGAAGAAAAGCTATAACAAACCTAGACAGCATATTAAAAAACAGAGACGTTACTTTGCCAACCAAGGTCCAACCATTCAATGATATGGCTTTTCCAGTAGTCATGTATGGACTTGACAGTTGGACCATAAAAAAAGCCGAGCACCGAAGAACGGATGCTTTTGAACTGTGGTGCCTGATAATACTCTTGAGAGTCTCTTGGACTGCAAAGAAGCCAAACCAGTCAATCCTAAAGGAAATCCGTTCTGAATATTCATTGGGAGGACTGATGATGAAGCTGAAGCTCCAATACTTTGGGCACCTGATATGAAGAACTGATTCATTGGAAATGAGGCTGATGCTGGGAAAGATTGAAGGCAGGACGAGAAGGGGATGACAGAGGATGAGATGGTTAGATGGCATCACCAACTCAATGGACATGAGTTTGAGCAAGTTCCAGGAGTTGGTGATGGACAGGGAAGCCTGGTGTGCTGCAGTCCATGGGGTCTCAAAGAATTGCACATGACTGAGCAACTGAACTGAACTGAACTCTAGAATAGTTGGGTATTTCCCTCCAAACACATTCGGCTATTTGATTCCAGATATGTAATAAAGCAGGTGGTGGTGGTAGTTTAGTCACTTAGTTATGTCATACTCTTGTGACCTCATGTATTGCAGCCCTCCAGGCTCCTCTGTCCATGGGATTTCTCAGGCAAGAATACTGGAGTGGGTTGTCACTTCCTTTTCCAAGGGATCTACCCAATCCAGGGATCAACCCAATTCTCCAGCACTGCAGACTGATTCTTTACTGACTGAGCCATGAGGGAAGCCCAGAGTTATATTTAGATAAGGTAGAGTTTTGATCAGTAAAAGAAAAGTAGGGGAGTTAAGGATGTATGCCAAGGAATGATTAAAGGCTATTGACTCTAAGCTGGTCAAGGAGAGAATTGAGGACAGGTTGGTGAGGGTGGGATGAAATGAACTGTGACAAAGAGGTGTGGAAGTGGGGGAGAGTTGAATGGGTTGAAGGTCCTGACAGAGACAAGAACAAATGGAGTGGAATATTAGGGAAAATGGGACTAAAGTGAGTAACAGGTTCACATAGGATGCTGAGAATTGATATTTTGGTGGTAAGACCAATATTGCCTAAGACAAGGTTTAGGGTATGATTCTGAAGTGCACGGGGAGAAGGACAGGTCCATTGTTAGGAAGTCAAGGCACTGACTGGCAAATGGGTAGATTGCCTGTTTAGTATCAAACTGATGGAAGGAGTTTAAGAGAGATGAGTATTTTAGCCACATGCTAAGTTTTCAATAAATGATTCATAGAAGTAACTGGTTTACATGATAAACTCTACTATTGAACTATTAGCTTGTTAAAAATAGAAGCTTTTTATTTTTTATCTTTAATGTCTAGAAGAATGTATAGTACATANGCCAAGGAATGATTAAAGGCTATTGACTCTAAGCTGGTCAAGGAGAGAATTGAGGACAGGTTGGTGAGGGTGGGATGAAATGAACTGTGACAAAGAGGTGTGGAAGTGGGGGAGAGTTGAATGGGTTGAAGGTCCTGACAGAGACAAGAACAAATGGAGTGGAATATTAGGGAAAATGGGACTAAAGTGAGTAACAGGTTCACATAGGATGCTGAGAATTGATATTTTGGTGGTAAGACCAATATTGCCTAAGACAAGGTTTAGGGTATGATTCTGAAGTGCACGGGGAGAAGGACAGGTCCATTGTTAGGAAGTCAAGGCACTGACTGGCAAATGGGTGGATTGCCTGTTTAGTATCAAACTGATGGAAGGAGTTTAAGAGAGATGAGTATTTTAGCCACATGCTAAGTTTTCAATAAATGATTCATAGAAGTAACTGGTTTACATGATAAACTCTACTATTGAACTATTAGCTTGTTAAAAATAGAAGCTTTTTATTTTTTATCTTTAATGTCTAGAAGAATGTATAGTACATATTAGCTATTTAATAAATGTTTGATAAGCCATCTCCCATAGTTTCTGTTCTTAATTTTCCTCTTAGCTCAAGATCAATTTAGCAGAATTGAAAAGGGGAAAATGAGCCACATATCAGAGATGAATGAAGACATAAAGATGACTCAGGAAAGCATTAAGTTTTGGTGTTGTTCTCAACAAATCTTTTTGATCACTTTACCATCTTTAGAGGGGAGGACACTGCATCTTTGGAGGACACTCCTCTAAAGACACTGAATCTTTAGAGGATAGGTCCTCCTCTGTCTTCTGTTGAGAACATAGTCAGCTTCTTCTGTTCCCTAACAATTCAACCCCGTTCCAAATGTTCATCTCTCTCACACACACACAAATTAAAGTCCCTATGTCAGCCAAACTCTGTTTTCTTGTAGAATAATTTAGCTTCATTATACAAATATGCCTTTTGCATTCTCACCTACCTCCCACTCCAAGTACTTTATAAACACATCTCTTGCAATTTAATTGAATGCAAGTCCTTAAATGACCAGTGATGTTTCGGAACTTCACAGATCAGCATTCAGCATCTCTCCTGAGCAGTCAGTTTCTTCAACCAGTCTAGCCCTCTCCCCATCAGATACCAAAAGAACCAGAGGAGGATTAAGGCAAAAGTCATGCCAACAGATACATGAAAGGTCAATCGATAAAGGTGTTAAAATAAGACTGGAATAAATGGTCATATTTTAAATTCATCCTCTATCACAGCATTATAATGCCCTCAAATTAAACACGTCTCTCTACTACAGATCTAGCTCTACCGAGCATTTTTTAGACAAACATTTGTAGGCAGACAAAAGTCAAGTGCAATTAGCTGAAGTTCCAAAAACGGAATGACGCTTGTTTATTGAAATGCTATTTTATTTTATTGCCTAAATTTAAGTAATTTTAAATTATTTGCCTCCTAAGAAGCTGTATTGCTTTGCTTATTAAAAAAGAAAACCGGAGACAAAAGAGCAGCATATTAATAATATTTATATCTAACTTGAGATTACATGATTTAACTGATATTTAAATCCAGGCAACATGGCCTAGAACCTGAACTCTTCACTATTATACTACTTTTTTGTCATTTTCCCCTCAAAATACTGGCACTGATTTGGCAAGCAAAAGTAAGTTACTGAGTAAATGTTTCTTTTAGTACAATTTGTTGCAATAGACATGTGTTTTCTTTCCATCTCCCAGAAAGAAACATTCAACAACTATTTAAAGAAAATTGGCTTTAGAAGGTACAAAAAGTTTAGTCTCCCTGAGGCATGCACATGTTCTCTCTTTAGTCCTGAGTGGGAGATTGCATTGTTGTTCTCAACTCCACACCTCTCCTTGAATCTATCCTTTGTCATGTGATTCTGCAGTTCCTCTTGCAAGATGTGGAGTTTATTTCCTGGCCTTTGACTTGGGGTCAGGTCATGTAACATTTTTAGCCAATGGGATATTAACAAGTAGAGGCCTGAGGTGTGCTTATACAACTGGATGTGTCCTCTTACACTCTGCCCCAGACATGAAAAGAACATGGCCTGAGTAGCCCTGTGATCCCCAAAGAAAGGGACACCTGGAACAAACCTAAGCCTCACCTCCAGTCTGTGGTCATTCCTGGTCTCCCTCAGCCGTCATTGTTGTTCAGGCAATAAGTCGTGTCCAACCCTTTGTGACCCCATGGACAGCAGCACACCAGGCTTCCCTGTCCCTCATCATCTCCTGGAGTTTGCCTAAGTTCATGTCCTTTGAATCAGTGATGCCATCCAACCATCTCATCCTCTGTCACCCTCTTCTCCTTCTGCCTTCCATCTTTCCTAGCATCAGGGTCTTTTCCAATGAGTCAGGTGTTTGCATCAGGTGATCAAAGTATTGGAGCTTCAGCCTCAGCATCAGTCCTTCCAAAGAGTATTCAGGGTTGATTTCCTTTAAAACTGACTGGTTTGATCTCTTTACGGTCAAAGGGGCTCTCAAAAGTCTTCTCCAACACCACAGTTCAAAAGCATCAATTATTTGGTGCTCTCACTTCTTTATTGTCTAGCTCTCACATCTGTCCATGACTGTTGGAAAGACCATAGCCTTGACTATACAGACTTTTGTTGGCAAAGTGATGTTTTTGCTTTTTAACACACTGTCTAAGTTTGTCACACCTTTCCTGCCAAGAAGCAATCTTCTAATTTCATGGCTGCAGTCACCATCTACAGTGATTTTAGAGCCAGAGTGAGGAAATCTGTCATTTCTTCTACCTATTCTTCTTCTATGTCATGAAGTGATAGGACCTCAGCTGAGCCTTGCCAAATCTCAGATGCAGGAGCAAGAGAGAATTGTTTGCTGCTGCCTATCACTGACTTTCAGAGGGGTTTTTAATCGCATCAATATGGCCAAAATTAACTGATAAACTCTGCTGAAGACTCATGAGACTTTATACTTCTACTATCAGACTCTGATCCAGGAGAACCTAACCAAAAACATTCGAAATAGAAAAAATATTTTAATTGTCCTTTGGGAGTAAAATATCTCTGCCTTTTAGTATTTACATAAAAGTCTGCTTCCTTATTGTGAGCAAACAAAAAAGAATATATAAAAAGTAAATATAGAAGAGAGTTTGGGGGGCTCTTTGCATTGTTTTTTTCTTTTTAAATATTTGGTACACTTTACCTTCTTGTCATTAGCACAAAGAAGAAGACAACACAAAAAAGAAAACCCCTCAAGAACAGGACTGTTTTCTCCTTAATGTCAGGACGAGTCATATTTTAAAATATATATGAAACTACATATTTCATATGGAGAATCAGGGAGATGGAAGCCAATTAATGGAACCAGCAGAAGAAAAAAAAAAGGGTGGCACAACCTTTGCAGGACTTAAAAGGCCTCCCAGTAAGATGGACTTATTGGAGCCTGAGAAGTTTCTGTTCAGAAGTGGGGGAAATCAGTAACGAGTACTTACACCAGTGTATTACAGAAAACTTTGTAGCTGGCATCACTCCAAAGTGAAAATCTTCTACATCATGGTTAGAATTTATAGTTTTAACATTATATTCAGTCACTCATTTCACAAATTTTATTTAGCACATACCATGTATTCAACATTCAAACAAACAAGATCATGTCATGCAGTCCCCTCACTTCATGGCAAACAGAGGGGAGAATGTAGAAACATTGACAAATTTTATTTTCTTGGGCTCCAAAATCACTGTGAATGGTGACTGCAGCCATGAAATTAAAAGATGTTTACCCTTTGGAAGTAAAGCTATGACAAACCTAGACAGCATACTAAAAAGCAAAGACATCATTTTGCTGACAAAGATCTATATAGTTAAAGCTATGGTTTTTCCAGTAGTCATGTACGGATGTGAGAGTCGAACCATAAAGAAGGCTGAGCGCCGAAGAACTAATACTTTTGACCTGTGGTGCTGGAGAAGACTCTTGAGAGTCCCTTGGACTGCAAGGAGATCAAGCCAGTCAATCCTAAAGGAAATCAACCCTGAACATTTATTGGAAGGACTGATGGTGAAGCTGAAGCTTCAACACTTTGGCCATCTGATGTGAAGAGCTGACTCACTGGAAAAGACCCTGATGCTGGGAAAGGTTTAGGACAGGAAGAGAAGAGGGGAGCAGAGGATGAGATGTTTAGATAGCATATTGGATCAATGGACATGAATTTGAGCCAACGCAGGAGATAGTGAATGACAGGGAAGCCTGGCATGCTGCAGTCCATGGGATCACAGAGTCAGACACGATTTAGCAACTGAACAACAACATGTACCAAGCATGTGCTATAGTAAATTATAAGGATAAAGACTTGAAGACTGCCATCCAAACCTAAGCAACAAGTATAGCATCTATGGGAAAATGAGTGTTATTTTAAACTAGTTCACAAATGACCTTTCAGAATATAATCTCTCTATAAATTAGGAACAGTGTTCTATACATTTTCCCACTAAGTATGTCAGGGAAGGCACTTGTGGATTAAAAATAGACATGTTAGCTAATTTTTAAAGGGAAACTGAAATGAGATTTCTACATGGAAAGAGTGGGTCAAAACTGCAGTATATATGATTGATTAGTCAGCCTGGAATGGCTTCATTCCAACTGGCTGAAATTATAACAAATACAGACAGTAACTTTAATAGGTGCTTAGCTGAAAGAAGAGAGTTGACTGCCTGCTGTTTTAGACACCTGATGACAATTCAGGAGAATGCATTTGAACTACAGTTCCATCTTCAATTAAACACTATGTTGAGAACAATTTTCAGAAATATCTCAAGCACATTTTAGATTTTAAAAAAGGATAATTTACACTGTGGAAGTTTGGAAAGCTAGACTGAGAAGCCATATATAAAAAAATCAGAAAAGATTTCCAAATGCCTAACAGCTTGTTGAACCTGGAGGATTCTACCAGCATAGAGTGAGAGACTTTACTGTCATGCCCATAAATCCTATCCAAGGATAGAGCCTATCTTATTAGATCAAAGTGTGAATTAATTGACTCTTTCCACATAACAGGATCTACTTCAGCTCGCACACCAGTTTATGGGAAAATGAGAGCGAACAGCAGAGTAAGGCATAAAGGACTTAAAAGCGGTAATAGCATTCATAACCAACTGAGTAATAGCAAATTAAACACAAGATGATGCATCTCAGTTTTGAAATTGATGATGCTGAGGATGTCATAAAGAAGGGTTTAGAGACACAATAAACGCAGTTTTGAGAGAAGTTAATTATGGTATTTTCATAATTTAAAGGCAAAGAGGAATAAAAGTGGGTTATTTAATGAACAATCTTGATACTTAAAAAAAAATTAAGAATCAGGAATGATACAAGATTTAAGACTGATTACATTTCATTAAAATATTATTGAAATCAATATGCCTTTAATTATCCATCTCTGTCACTCCATGTATAGTGTCACCATAAAGCCACTACCACAAAGATAAAGGATTCCACCCTCTCACTTGTATCAATTCAGCTAGATTTTATTTAAATAGTAAATGTTGTATCTCTGGTTGGCATAAAGGACACATGTACAAACAGACAAGTAAAATAAACCTTTCCATTTTACGTAACATCTACTTGTTAAGAGGCCTATCTAAATCACAGATGTCATTATTTTCCTATGGGTGACTCTGCCACGTTAGTGTAGATTATATTTGCTTAACAGGAAAAAAACTTTATAAACTTTTTTGAACCGAATATGTAAATTTCTGATTTAGTTTTCTTATTATCATTATTTGCGATGCATATTAAATTGTTGATAGAGCTTGGGCAACATTTTAAGTATCAAAACTAGCTGTCATTTTAGTTATTTTTCATATTTCTGTTTGCAAATATACACCTCCAAATGTGTAAAGGTTATTATCTCCCACTCAGAGAAGGCTGTTTCTGTACTTATAAGTGAATATGTCTTGCCAAATGAGCCAGTACAGATATCATGGACATTAAAGAAATAACTTGAATCAAGAATAGACTGTGATTGACACTTTCGTCTCCATGCAGAAGTCAAATTTATAGGTTTACACAGAAAGTGAATGTATTAGCTTATGCAGAAAAAATAAATGGGTAAAGGATGATTTAGAATATTGAGCAAAACAAAGAAGCATACAAAACTCGTGTTTTAGATCACCGTTATTCAGAATCAGTATCCTGAACATCAGTCAATGTGAGGATGAATAAGTTAAAAATCGAGTTACAAGTATAGTTATAGGATTATAATTAATTTTCTTATACAAAATATGAAAATAAACATGATACTATGGTGAAAATTTTGAGAAGTGGTAGAAAATCATGTGCAGTGCATGCCACATCTGATGACTATACCCTTGTACACAAAGTAAAATATCCTTTATATACAGAGGAAAATGCACGCAAGATGCTGCTTAGAAACAGCCACCATTGAGCCAGAGACTGGCAGAAATAGAACTCCAGAGAAAAACCCAGAGAACAGCTCTCCCATTCATGTCAACAGCCACAACAGGATGTTCCTCAAAACCCCAGGAAAATGAGACAGATACTATGTGTGTATATGGGCATGTTTTCTTTTCTCCATGAAGTTGCTTTGATTTCAGAATTTCCTGAGAAATAGATGAGACTTAGGGCTGAAATCCCTTTCAGGAGCACCAACCTCTGAATGAAACAATTCCAGGGTTCTGAAGTCAAAATCACCTTCCATGTCAAGGGCAAATAATCATTTGGTTTCCAATTAGAGTTTGGTTCTATAGCGCCGTGCCAATGATTTGAAGGTTTCGCTCTCCTTTTTATGAAAAAAAAAAATATATATATATATATATATATATATATATATATCCTAATAGCCCATTATCTTTTCTTCTGTGGTGGTCATAAAAATCCCCCTAATTAAAAAAAAAAAAAAAAATATCTCTACCGTGTGTCACTCTAAGGCTTATAATAATACACTTGTTGAGGCCAAAATATGTCATGAAATGAAGCATCTTAAGCGACATCCTTTTAAAGTCTTGAGACGCCTGTATTTGTTATTCTAAGAGTAGCCATAGGAATAGCGACATTAATTATTGAACTGAAGGCAGATGAACGCATCCTTCATGGTGTACAAAAGCACTCTGGGAGTAGAGGCTCAATCCCGAATCCCTTCTGAGTACCTGAGCCTGTTTCCAAGGTGCTTTTCCTGCCCTTGAAGCCCCACCTGACGCCAACAAAGTCCCTCGTTTTTACTAGAGATGACTTGAAAGGGAATTGAAAAATCCACATGCTGCCTAACTTTATTTATCTGGGCAGTTATTAAGGCAGTAACTTATCCTCACATAAACTGCTTTTGTGTTTCCAAGTGCCAAATAGAGAGAAATCCCAGCCCTTTCTCAAATATGTTGCTGAAAACTTCGTTTGTCCTCTTCCCAGAAAACAGGCGATTATGTATAGTTGTCTCTTATTTTGTCTAGGAGGCTCTGAAAACACTTCAGTCAGAAATGAGGAAGACACAGCTGTCATTTTCTCTATGGCAGAAATCTAGCTTCAGAACACATTTTAAATTCCTTTTTCTAAGGATGAGAAGGGCTTAGTTTAAAAATTCAGATGAAAGATGACAAAATTCCATTAACTGATAGTAAAACTATATGCTCAAAAGGCAAGATGTGAGGGAATAGGCTCAAATTGTAAGCGATGGGATTTAGATTTGATATTATAAAGAATTTAATGACATAATAGTTATGAAAATTGGGAAAATTTATCAACAGAGTAATTGGATGTGTTTTATTTTCAACAAAGGGTTTCAGAAACAGAATAGAATAAGAATCTTTCAAGGCTTCAAGCCACGTTTATGATTTTTCTGTATTGTTTTCATCTCCATTTAGATTCCATTTGTGTTACAAGTTAAACTATTTTAGTCATCTTTGCCCCCTTGGTTCAAATGAATTTTATTTCTGAATCACTATGGACAACAGTCTCACCTTCAAAAGAGATCCCTAACTTTTATATACGGTACTTGTTAATAATACAAAATCACAGCTGCTGCTGCTGCTGTTAAGTCACTTCAGTCCTGTCCGACTCTGTGCGACCCCGTAGACGGCAGCCCACCAGGCTCCACCGTCCCTGACAGACCTCCATTTGATGAATTGTGAAGCTAGTCTCCATCACCCCCCTAGAAACGTATTCTGCCTCTTTTCCTCCCCAGGACATCCCCTTCAACTTTTTCCAATATTCAAAATTTTCATCTTTTCCTTTTCATCATCTCGCTTTCACAATTTATGTAAATTATTGATAGCACCTTAAGACACCATTGCCTAAAATATGCTGAAGAGAAATTAGATCCTTGGGATATTAATGGAACTTATTAGAGAAAAGATCTCATGGTTAAATATATTTTAAGAAATGTGTCAATTATTTTTTTTTATTAGCTCTTGGAAATTTAGTATGCTGCTGCCGCTGCTGCTTCTGCTGCCAAGTCGCTTCAGTCGTGTCCGACTCTATGCAACCCCATAGAGGGCAGCCCACCAGGCTCCCGCGTCCCTGAGATTCTCCAGGCAAGAACACTGGAGTGGGCTGCCACTTCATTCTCCAATGCCTAAAAGTGAAAAGTGAAAGTGAAGTCGCTCAGTCGTGTCCGACTCTTAGCGACCCCATGGACTGTAGCCCACCAGGTTCCTCCATCCATGGGATTTTCCAGGCAAGAATACTGGAGTGGGGTGCCATTGCCTTCTCCGTTTAGTATGCTAGTACCATGCGTTACAATTCACCAGGAGAGAGCTGTAGCAGACAACATTGCCCAAACTTATCTGGATATAGAACGTTGATTTATTTTTTTTCTGAAACAACTAAGGATATCTCAAGTTCTCAGGAAGACATTCTAATAAATCCCAGGAAAAGAAAGTATGCTAGATTGCTGATGGGTCTTCCACCCTGAGGTTTACCAGCTCCTGTTACTATGGTCATGCATCCAGGAGTCTTTTACTCAAGTTCCTAAACTCATTCTCCATATGTATGTTAAGTTGACATATAAGACTAAAGTATTAGGAAAAAAGTATGTAGTATTTGGATCCAAAATACAACTGTTCTCAATAGCATGTGATCTAGAATAAACAGACTAGTTAGATTGTAATTTTAGATGTATTGTTTGCATTTGGCGCTATATACACCTCAGTGCTAATACAGAATTTATTAAAAATTAATTTTCTTCAATATGATTTAATGAATCCAAGAATTGTTTGTTTAATGCTTACTATGTGCCAAGCATTAGGCAAAAAACTCAATAAATATTTGATAACATTATTAATAAGTATGATAATAATATTCAGTGAGATAAACTGTCTTACAGGTACAAGACAAACATTTTATTAAAAGCTAACCAAAGATCTGTTATGTCAACATCAAATACAAATCAACTATGCACTATCCTTTCAAAGGATTGAAATGAGATTTTTATCTCTTTTGACTTATTTCCATTAAAGATAACAACTTTTTAAGTAATTTTCCTATTTGTGTATATTTACATTCTTTAATATTAATTCATATATATTTTTTTTCTTATCTAATGTCCAAAATGCCCATCAGAACAGTAGTTATAGAGCCTGACTTTCCTACTATAAAATATTTCATACTTTAAAAGGTATGTGAGTGGGACTTCCCTAGTGGCCCAGTGGCTAAGTCTCTGATTTCCCAGGGCAGGGAACCCAGGTTCAATCCCTGGTCAGTGAACCAGATCCCCATGCTGCAACTAAGACCTGGTGCAACCAAATAAATAATAAATAGGTATTTTTTTAATATTAA
The DNA here is from genome assembly GCA_006410615.1 of Neotragus moschatus. Lineage (NCBI taxonomy): Eukaryota > Metazoa > Chordata > Mammalia > Artiodactyla > Bovidae > Neotragus > Neotragus moschatus. The sequence goes on along the minus strand of SJYA01002338.1, from coordinate 182,853 downwards.
AAGAAGCTAAGTGAGTTCCTTCAGATCATAAAAGTCTCCCACTCTAACCTAAAGAAACACATAGAACATGAACAAAATGTTTCTAGAACATTTTACTCCCTGCTTATTTAATAGTAGACAAAGTCCAGCACTATTAGTAGTAAGTTGCTGCTTCTCTATATTAATTAGCCAGAGGATATTCATGCAGTCTCCAGCTGTGCCTAATTTGTAACCTGTAAGATGCTAATAACTTCCCTGTTTTCATACATGGTACTTTGCTAAACATCAAAAAGAGTGAATCAATTTTCAGAGTCTAAAGAAAAACAATCTTTTGTGGTACATCTGAAATAAAACATTGAATCAATGAAGCAAAACACGAGAGTTAATAAATTAAAAGAACACAGGTGAGGCACAGAAAGGGTATGTCAAGTTGAAGACTTCAGGCAATTATTATCATATAGATTGGTCTTAAAGTTGCGTAAAAAATTTTGGCAAGGAAGGATGCAATTTCCACCAGGAGGACAGAGTGATATGAAAGAACTAAATTATCTAGAAGATTCAGTTCTATTACTACAGTTCTATTGCTAACTCTACCAAACAGAATTTGAGGGGATTTCTTTAATGCCAGGGCTGTGATGAAGTACTTGGTAAATTAAATGTTATTAAATGTCAAGTGCATTATTTTCATCCAACTTTATCTGTAAGATATTTTAATAAGTTATGCATATGCTAGATATATGAAAAACTTATAGGGAGCATTCACACTGAAAGCAATGCTCTGGTAAACACATTTGATTCAATTTTTATAACTGAAAGGACTCAGCTAGATCACTAATGTTTCGAACCAAAGAAGCATATTTCATCTACAGAACTCTGCATTTTTTTTAACATTAGCACTAATCCTCAGAACATACCTGTCACTGCAGGGAGGTCTAGGACTGGGTGATCTTATCAAAACAAGGAAAAAACTCTTGAGACATGGGGCCTGGAATCAGAGACTTAAATCTCAGAAAAGCCTAAAATCCCAGCAGTAGCTATAAAGTTTTAACACACTCAAGCCTTTTAAGTCAAAGAAATCCCAGAGCACACCTGAACTTAGCTTTGAGAGGAAAGAAATGTACACCTCACAGGGGTGTAATATAAATTCACATACATGAGATTTTGCCCTTCTATTAAATCAAACCAAGAAACATGGATTACAACAGTCCCAAGAGATGTCAGGAAGTATGAACTGGAAATGGACTTAATCTATATCTATACACATGATTTTTTTTAATTAGAACTTTGTCTTTCACACTAGCAATTTATTTTAAAAAATAACTTAATCTCCATTAGGTGTAGGAATATGTGTGGCAAGTCAAACATTCAAGCTGAGAGCTCTGTAATTAACTTCCCTTTTTGGTTTGTCTACCAATCTATGGAAGAATCAGCCTATTTGAATGACAGTCATAAGTGAGGAGGAAGAAAAACACACCATCCAGAAACGTGGATCAGTGTATTTCCTGATTTCTCAGAAGCAACAGTTCAAGGCATTTTTGGAGGAAACTCATCTAAAACTGCGTTGCAATTAATTTTATTTCCTCTTTAGTTACAGATAAGCTGATGAGGGAAAGTCTATATGTGACCATGTGCCAGGAGCTGGAACATAGCTATGGAAAGGGCAAAAGCTCTCTTTGTTCTCAAAGAGCTAATATTAGGACATGCTGATTTCATATTTTAAACATTTGACACAATGATTTTAAGTACCCATGGCATCATTTTTTATTTTCCAATGTGCTGATATATTCACATATTGTGATGAAGGATGTAGTCTTAATTATTGGAGATATTAAGACTGGAGAATCACTTTTGATGCATTAATTCGTGCACTGTTTCACTCAGCAGATATATATTGAGTAGTTAACTGTGTGCTGGTCAGTGTGCTAGATGCTAACAATAAAATGATTGACAAAACAGCCCTTGCCCGAGGCAACCACAAGGGGTGACAATTGGTAAGGCACATACAGTGCACACCGCGAGCTCAGCCACTTCAGTCGTGTCCGAGTCTTTGCAACACTTGGGCCTATAGCCCAGCAGTCTCCTCAGTCCACAGGATTCTCCAGCCAAGAATACCAGAGTGGGTTGCCATGCCCTCTTCCAGGGGATCTTCCCAACCCAGGGATCGAACCCGTGTCCCCTGTGTCTCCTGCATTGCAGGCAGATTCTTTACTGCACAGGGAAGCCCTGCATATACGGCAACAGGTATTTATTAAGCTCCTAATTTGTGCCAGAAGTGAAAAAGTGAAGCAAAATCTCTCAGTCGTGTCTGACTCTTTGCAACCCCATGGACTGTAGCCTGCCAGGCTCCTCCATCCATGGAATTTTCCAGGCCAGAGTACTGGAGCGGGTTGCCTTTTCTTCTCCAGGGGATCTTCCAGACCCACGGATAGCACCCAGGTCTCCTAAATTGCAGGCAGACGTTTTACCATCTGAGCCAAATGTGCCAGGCATTATGTTAAATCAGGAGAACATAAGTTAGAATACTGTTCAGACAGAGTTCACATCTGAGTGGAGAGACAGGAAAATAAACAAGGAATAAAGTTGATGAGATAAAGAGCAATTCAGGAGGTTAAGTAGGAAATGGGAGGCACTGAAAATGTTTAAACAAAGGATTAAAGTGATCCAATGTATATTTTAAGAAGGTTGATTGATACACACAGAAAAAAAAGAAGGCAGCTGGGATATAGCAAACCTGCTATTCTTCTATTGCCTGAGTCCAGACAAAAAATGTCAGTGGAGAGGAGCAGCCAATAGCATAGTGATTCCCTGTGAACAGAAGAGAAACTGGGAAAAGCACAAGATCCTATAGATTACAACAGTACCCACAATAACAACACAATAACAGGAAAACCAATTTTATGGTATTTGCTGTGTACCTGTCAATTTGATTGGTACATGTTAGAAATTAACTCTTCCAATTCTTAGAGGAGATATTATTATATCTATTTTTACATACAATGAAACTGAGGCCTAAAGGTTAATCAACTTCAAGATCGCATAGCTAGTAGGTGGTGGAGGAAGAATTTGAACTCAAGTTCCTGACTGTAACTCAGAATGTTTAACTCTTAAAGGAACAATCACACTAGCAAAAATGTTTATCGTTCAGTGGTCTGAATCAATAGTCTTACATTATGTGCAATTATATAGTTATTATTATAAAACTTTAAAAATTAATGTACTATATGCTATATAATTATCATTTACCAACATAAGTTATATAAGTACAGTATTACTATTTAGTTAGCCAAAGTGTTCACTCCAATTTTCCTTTGCTTGTCTCTTCTCTTCTTCAATGTTAATAGTTCCCCAAGGCTCTGTCCTAAGTCCACTTATTTTCTTTTCCCTCTCTGTCTCCTTAGCTGACCTTTATCATTTTCAGATATTCAAAGATTGTTTTTTGCCAGAGACCAGCAATCAATTAAAACAGACTAGAATTCATATATCCAAATATGTCTTCTGGGTATCTTACTTGGTATCTCACAAAGCATGTGAAAAATAGCATGTCCAGAATCTAGCCCAATACAAAATCCGCTTGAATTCCTGTCATCACATCTCAGTGAATGATCCTTCCATCACCCAGTTTTTTATGCTATAAGCCTGCAAACTGTCATTGATTCCTTCCTCTGCCTCATTTGCTGTACATAGTCCATCACCAAATTTGGTCCAGTCTCCCTACAAATATATTTATGATCCATCCATTTGTCATTTTTCTCCATCCTCTCTTCCATCACCATTATCAATTAGCTGTATCATGTCAATAACCTCATAATCAGCTTNTGTGATTTAAAAAAATCCAAACAGCTGATACGCTTAGTCAACAGGTTGCAACATATTACTCTTTAATCAGAATCGGTAATCCAGTCAGTGTAATGACAACCTTTTTTGTCAGTTACTGACAACCTCATGCCAGTTGATTGGCATGATGATACCAAGGTAGCTAAGGAAAACTCTAATTCCAGGCCAATGGGTCAGCATTGTGTTCCCTGTGGGAACCATTTCTCCCTTGGGAACTAAGACCTCTCAACAAATAGAGGCCAATTACCTGGAGGTAGGAAGATAAATTTGCCAGTGATGTTTTTCCATGCATATGTACACAGAGATCTAGGCAAATACATTTTATAAACATTTGTATATGATTTTGTTAATTCTTTTTTTCATATAAGACTCCATTGTAGACATATTTCTCTGTTAATAAATAAGGTCTAGCTCATTACTTTTAATCCAAAAAAAAGGTTATGGTTCTATTCCCCCATAAGGGCATACACCAATTTTGTCTCAAGTTCAGAAAAATCATTTTAGTATAAACTACATAATCTTTTTCCTCTTCTCCAGTAAATCAGCTGTATTATCTTACTGGTTCCTTTATTTAAAAGATAAATAAGCTCTTGACATGTATTCATTTTTAAGAAAAAAGACATTGCCATGTGAGTCATATGGACTAATATTTGAAAGAAGTCACTCTCACTTTCACACCTTGATTCCCATTCCATTTGTTCTGGCCCTGGGGAAAACAGCACTATGTACCAGTCACTGGTTCAAAGTATATTTCCTGTCTCTGTGTGTTATAATAACAAAAACATCACAGACAAAAAAGGACAGTATTTTAGCAAGGATAAATCACTCATCCCTCAAAGATGGAAGAATATCAAGATAAACAACCTGCAGCAGTGGGGCAAGCTGGTTCTCAAGAGGAACTGGGCCATATTGGGGACTTAACATTGGCTTCTACTGTTGACATACTATACAAGTGGCAAGACCAGCCCCAGTGGCAGGGGGTGGGGGGAACTCTTCTGAACATGTAGAATTCCTTTTTATGCCCTCATGAGCATTNTAGCAGTGGGGCAAGCTGGTTCTCAAGAGGAACTGGGCCATATTGGGGACTTAACATTGGCTTCTACTGTTGACATACTATACAAGTGGCAAGACCAGCCCCAGTGGCAGGGGGTGGGGGGAACTCTTCTGAACATGTAGAATTCCTTTTTATGCCCTCATGAGCATTTTATTAATAATCCCATCAAGCAAGCATTAGCATGCTAGGGAAGGAAACTTACAGATCATGTCATCCACCTGATTATTGAAAGTCACCTCCGTAGTAGGTGTGATTTGGTGAGCATTCATGTGGGTCACAAATATCCTCACATTCTGTGTCCATTTCAAAGTTCCAATCACAATCTCTTCCCCACGCCTCCTTGTCAATGATTTCCCAGTTGTGTTTTTTTCAGGTCCTCGACCATTTGGATAAACTGTTAGTTATTTCCCTTGATTCCATGTAGATTTTTTTCTATCCATATCTTATTTCTAGACAAATTGGACAAGATATACTGCCTGATATTCTGTCCACCAGAATGATTCTGTTTCCCATTGTCCTTCCTAACCACTCCTATGTTAGACTGTAATGCTACGGCAGCAAACTCTGGCTGGTGCCTGCATGTTATACAGAATCTGAATTTTAAGTCAAATCTGAATTTTTTCTTCCTAATCAGATAACAATAGGTCTTCTCCATGAGGCATAGATGTAGGTTGCGTGAAAGATGTCAAGGCAGCAGGAGTAAGCTCTATGAAGAGTTTAAGCACTTGCTCTTGAAACTCATGTGTCTTTCAGGCTGCTAGAGACTATTGCCACACAAATGAACTTTTGCATCTTCAGAGAAATTGTTGCACATTCTATTATTGCTTAGTGATTCAGTAACACCCAGTTCCTAGCATGCAGCTTAGGTCTCATGGCATTTGTTATTCCATGGGGAAGGGCCCAATATCAAATTGTATCTTTAAAAGAGAATAATTATTTCTGGGGAAAAAAAAAAAATGGTAGAGCTTTGCTTCCAAACCTGAAAGATCTGTGATGTGGTTCTCCTGGAGATTGGATACCGCATGCAATACAACAGACCAGGATTCAATCCCTGGGTCGGGAAGACCCCCTGGAAAAGGAAATAGCAACCCACTCCCATACTCTCTCCTGGGAAATCTCATGAACAGAGGAACCTGGTAGGCTGTAGTCCATGGGGTTGCAAGAGCTGGGCATGACTTAGTGACTAAACTACAACCACATGGTCAATGGAGTTGTTTTTTTGGGGGGGAGGGGGAGGATGACTGTTTACTGCTAGTGTATGGAAATACAACTGATTTCTGTGTGTTGGTCATGTGTCCTGGAACTTTGCTGAACTCGTTTTAGTTCTAATAGTATTTTTGAGGATTCTTTAGGGTGTTTCTAAATATAAAATGATATTATCTGTTAATGTCTGTTTACTCATTCTCTCCAATTTGATTGCCTTTCATTTATTTTTCTTGATTAATTGCTCTTGCTAGAACCTCCAGTACAATGCTGAATTGCAGTGGTGAAAGTGATCATCCTTATCTTGTAACTTTCAATATACAGGTCTTATGCATATTTTGTTCAAGTTGTCCATAGGTATTTCATATTTTGATGCTGTTGTACATGATATTTTTAATTCCCATTTCCAATTTTTGTTATAAATATATAAAAAGTACAACTGGATTTTACATATTGGTCTTATATCCGAGTTTAGTTCAGTTCAGTCGCTCAGTTGTGTCCGACTCTTTGCAACCCCATGAATTGCAGCACGTCAGGCCTCCCTGTCCATCACCAATTCCTGGAGTTCACTCAGACTCACGTCCATCGAGTCAGTGATGCCATCCAGCCATCTCATCCTCTGTCGTCCCCTTCTCCTCCTTCCCCCAATCCCTCCCAGCATCAAAGTCTTTTCCAATGAGTCAACTTTTCACATGAGGTGGCCAAAGTACTGGAGTTTCAGCTTTAGCATCATTCCCTCCAAAGGCCTTGCTAAATTCACATATTCACTCAAATGCTATAGCATTTTTCTATGCCTATTTGAAAATTTACTAATTTGCTATCATGTCATCTATGAATATAGATTCCCAAAATATAGATTTCCAATCTATCTGATTTTGATTACTTTTTCTAACTTAAATACACTAGATCCTTTAGTATAATGCTATATAAAAGTGATAGTAAGAGTAGACATCCTTGACATGTTCCTGTTTATCAGTGGGAAAGCATTCAGTCTTACCATTAAGCAGTATGCAAGCTGTAGGTTTTCACAGGTTTCCTTTATCCTGTTGAAGAAATCCCCGCTAGTTCCTAAGTTTATGGGAACACCATCAATGGTGGTTGAGGCATATCAAAGTAGTCTCCCTGCATATTTCAAGGTGATCATAAGTGTTTTCTCCTTTACCCTCTTAACATGATGAATTGCATTGACTGACATTTTAAAACTTGTATTCCTGGGATAAACTCCATTTGATCATAATTTATTATCACTTCTCTATAGCATTTGAAATTGACATGCTATTAATTGGGGGGTATTTTTAAACCATATTTAAGATGATTTTGATCCTTAATTTTATTTTCTTATAGGATATATATTTAATTGTACCAGGTTAATATTGGTATCATAAAGAAGAGTTTTTTTCTATTTTATGAAAGAATTAGTGTAAGATTTATTTTATGTCTTCTCCAGATGTTTGATAAAATTTCCTTTAAATCCATCTAAGTCTTCAGTTTTCTTTGAGAACAGTATTTTAACTATAAATTCATTTTTAATAGATATGACTATTTAGATTTTCTATTTCTTACTGAGATGGTTAAGTACTTCTATTTTTCATAGAATTTATTGGATTATTTAATTTACCAGCATAAAGATGCTCATAAAAATCCTGAAGCTGTAGTGATGCTCAATCTTTCAATTTCATTTCTGTAGTTGATAATTTTTATTTTCTCTTTTTCCTTGATCATTCTAATTAAAATGTTAGTCTAACTGTCAATTATGTAAAATTAGCCAATACTCTTGCTTAAGTTTTCTATATTTTTATTGATTTATTGGTTCTATTAAGTACAAAGAGTGGATATTGAGACAATTGATGATACTTTGCCTTTGCCAATTTTTCCTTTCAATTCTGTTAGTTTTTGTTTCATGTATTTTAAAGCTCTATAATTGACAAAAAAAAAAAGCATAAAGAATTGTGAATGATAAGGGATTAGTCTCCAAAATTTAAAAACAAGTTATGACACTTAATAGCATCAAAACAATCAACCCACTCAAAAAAACGGAACAGACATTTCTCTAAAGAGGACACACAGATGGCCGATAGGCACATGAGAAGATGTTCGACATTGCTAGTTATTAGAGAAACACAAATCAAAGCTACAGTGAGATATAACCTTACACGGGTCAGAATGGCTATCATCAAAAAACCCACAAATGACAAATTCTAGAGAGGATGTGGAGAGAAGGGAACTCTCCTGCACTGTTGGTGCGAATGTAAATTGGTACACTTACTATGGAGAACAATATGGAGGTTCTTTAAAAACTAAAAATAGAGTTACCATCAGTTCAGTTCAGTCGCTCAGTCATGTCTGACTCTTTGCGACCCCATGAATTGCAGCATGCCAGGCCTCCCTGTCCATCACCAACACCCGGAGTTCACTCAGACTCACATCCAAAGAGTCGGTGATGCCATCCAGCCATCTCATCCTCTGTCATCCCCTTCTCCTCCTGCCCCCAATCCCTCCAGGCATCAGTCTTTTCCAATGAGTCAACTCTTCACATGAGGTGGCCAAAGTACTGGAGCTTCAGCTTTAGCATCATTCCTTCCAAAGAACACCCAGGACTGATCTCCATTAGAATGGACTGGTTGGATCTCCTTGCAGTCCAAGGGACTCTCAAGAGTCTTCTCCAACACCACAGTTCAAAAGCATCAATTCTTTAGCACTCAGCTTTTTTCCCAGTCCAACTCTCACATCCATACACCCACTGGAAAAACCAGTGGTAAAGTAATGTCTCTGCTTTTGAACATGCTATCTAGGTT
>SJYA01002338.1:46546-173085 GCA_006410615.1 Neotragus moschatus | reverse complement strand
GTTGGTCATAACTTTCCTTCCAAGGAGTAAGCGTCTTTTAATTTCATGGCTGCAGTCACCATCTGCAGTGATTTTGGAGCCCCAAAAATAAAGTCTGACACTGTTTCCACTCTTTCCCCATCTATTTCCCATGAAGTGATGGGACCAGATGCCATGATCTTCGTTTTCTGAATGTTGGGCTTTAAGCCAACTTTTTCACTCTCCTCTTTTACTTTCATCAAGAGGCTTTTTAGTTCCTCTTCACTTTCTGCCATGAGGGTGATGTCATCTGCATATCTGAGGTTATTGATATTTCTCCTGGCAATCTTGATTCCAGCTTGTGCTTCTTCCAGCCCAGCGTTTCTCATGATGTACTCTGCATAGAAGTTAAATAAGCAGGTGACAATATGACCCTGCAATTCCACTCCTGGGCATATATCCAGAGAAAAACATGGCCTGAAAAGATATATGCACCCTGATGTTTACTGCAGCACTGTTTACAATACCCAAGACACGGAAAAAACCTAAATGTTCATTGACAGAGGAATGCATAAAGAAGATGTGATACTGTGGTACACATGTACAATGGAATATTACTCAGCCATTAAAAAGAAATCAGGCCATTTCCAACAACATAGCTGGACCTAGAGAGTGTCATACTGAGTGAAGTAAGTCAGAGAAGGAGAAATATATGATATCCCTTATACCTGGAATTTAAAAAGAAATAATACAAATAAACTTACAAAACAGAAAGAGACAAAGAAAGAGATAGTTAAAGACTTTGGGAAGGTCATGTGTCTTGTCATTTAATACAATTATAGGCTGATGACTTATAAATTTATAACTTTAGCTCCAGTTTCTCCCCTAAGGTCATGTACATACAGATATATTTAAAATGGATAACCAACAAAAGCCTATTGTATAGCACATGGAATTCTGCTCAATGTTATGTGCCATCATGGATGGGAGGGGATTTGGGGCAGAATGAATACATGTCTGAGTTCCCTTGGTTGTTCACCTGAAACTATCACAACATTGTTATCAGCTATACCCCAACACAAAATGTTTTTGGTGTTCAGTTCAGTTCAGTTCAATTCAGTCGCTCAGTCGTGTCCGACTCTTTGTGACCCCATGAATCGCAGCACACCAGGCCTCCCTGTCCATCACCAGCTCCCAGAGTTCACTCAGACTCACGTCCATCGAGTCAGTGATGCCATCCAGCCATCTCATCCTCAGTCGTCCCCTTCTCCTCCTGCCCCCAGTCCCTCCCAGCATGAGTCTTTTCCAATGAATCAACTCTTCACATGAGGTGGCCAAAGTACTGGAGTTTCAGCTTCAGCATCATTCCTTCCAAAGAAATCCCAGGGCTGATCTCCTTCAGAATGGACTGGTTGGATCTCCTTGCAGTCCAAGGGACTCTCAAGAGTCTTCTCCAACACCATAGTTCAAACGCATCAATTCTTTGGCGCTCAGCTTTCTTTACAGTCCAACTGTCACATCCATACATGACCACTGGAAAAACCATAGCCTTGACTAGACTGACCTTAGTGGGCAAAGTAATGTCTCTGCTTTTGAATATGCTATCTAGGTTGGTCATAACTTTTCTTCCAAGGAGTAAGCGTCTTTTAATATCATGGCTACAGTCACCATAAAAAAATAAAAATAAAATTTAAAAAGAATTGTACGTCTTCTAGATGAATATTTTATCATTATGAAATAATCCTCTTTATCTCTATAAATATCTGTACTCTTGAAGTCTCTTTTGCCCTAAAGTAATATAGGTATGTAGTCCTGCTTATCTAGCTTTAGTGGTTGTATGACATAATTTTTTCTATTCTTTTAAGCTACTTGATTCTTGCTTTCCCCTCACTCTCCATTCTGACAATCATTGCTTTTTCACTGAATGGTTAAACCAGTTCATATAATTATCATTTTAGTTGGATTTAAATCTGTCATCATGATATATATATATATTTTTATCCCATGCTATATTTTTTTTTGGTTTCTATTTTCCTGCTCTTTTCCTTCAATTTTTTTTTTTTGAGTAGCTGTTTTTTTAAGTTTTCCATCTATTTCATTTGCCAAGTAGCAATCTCTCTTCTTTTACAGTGATGTGTCTATATTTAAGTAACCTATCTTTAATATATCACACTCTACCTTCATAATATCACACTGTCATACATAAGATTCACCCTTCTCTTTTCATTTTTCAACTATTTTAGTTGTACTTTATTTCCAAATACTTTACAAGTGTCATAGTAAAATTATTATGTTTTTCTTGAGGAATAAATTATCCTTTAAAAAAAATCAGAAAACAAGGAAAAAAACGTATGTATCTTATAAAGGAATTTCTTTGACTTTTCTTGCATTGCTGGTCTGCTATAACAAAATTTCTCAGCTTATTTCTCTGAAAATGTCTTTAATTCTCTTGAAAATGGCTTTAATCCCCACTTTGAAGAGTATTGTGTGACAGCAAATTCTATACTTCAGGGGTATTTTGTCTTTCAGTAGTTAAAAGATATCATTCCATAGTTTTCTGACATGTGTGCTAACAAGAAGTGACAGGTCACTCCTCTCTTCCTTCCATTTCATATGATAGGTCCTTTTTTTGCTAGGTGCTTACAAGGTTTATTTTTTATCAAATTTTTAGAAATTTGATTGTGCTGTGTCATATTGAGTAGTTTCTCTTTTCTCTTTTGTTTAAAAAGGCTGCTTTGTGTTCATTGAGTTTCTTGGGTATATAGATTTACAGTTTCATCAAATATAGAAAAAATTTTCTCATTATTGAAAAGTATCTTTCTTCTCCATTTCTGAAATTCAGTTACAGTATCTTATACTGCCTTATGGAGAAGGCAGTGGCACCCAACTCCAGTACTTTTGCCTGGAAAATCCCATGGATGGGGGAGCCTGGTGGGCTGCAGTCCATGGGGTCACGAACAGTCGGACACGACTGAGCGACTTCACTTTCACTTTTCACTTTCATTCATTGGAGAAGGAAATGGCAACCCACTCCAGTGTTCTTGCCTGGAGAATCCTTGAGATGGGGGAGCCTGCTGGGCTGCCGTCTATGGGGTCGCACAGAGTCAGACAAAACTGAAGTGACTTAGCAGCAGCAGCAGCAGCATACTGCCTTATGTTGTCTCACGTGCCACAAGGTTCAATTAATTTATTGCAATTTTATATTTTTATGTTTCAGTTTGGATTGTTTTGTTTCTGTTGTTATGTCTTCGAGCTCACTGCTTTTTATTTCTTCAGTATCTGATATCCTCTTAAGTCCAACTGGGAATCTTTAGAATTTCTGATATGTATTTTTTGCCTTAGAATTTCTATTTTCTTATTTTATATGTATTTCTCTCATAACTATTGATGTTTATTTTTTCCTTTAAATCCTTGAACATATTTTAAATTGTTTTAACTTTTTTAATTTTTTGACATCCTGTATTGAAATAATATATACAACTTCATGATTTTGAAGATAAGTATAACCCATAGATCAATCACCACAATCTGTGTTATTGCACCTCCAAAAGTTTCCTCCTGCCTTCTTATTTATTCATATTATCATTGTTGTTGTTGTTATTTTGTGATAACACTTAACATAAGATCTACCCCTTTAGCAAATTTTTAAGCAATACACTATTGTTAACTATAGGCACTAACTATGCTGTGTAATAGATCTCTAAGACTTTCTCATCTTGTAGAACAAAACTTTGTATATTTTGACTAATACTTCCCCACTTCTCTCCACAGATCCTGGCGAACACCATTTTACCATCTGCTTCCATGTGTTTGACTATTTTAGCCTTCACATATAGGTAGGATCATGTAGTTTTCTTTCTGTGTCTGCCTTATTTCACTTAGCTTAATGCCCTCCAGTTTCATCTGTGTTTTTGCAAGCAGTAGGATTTCCTTCTTTTCAAAGAATGAATACAATTCCATTGTACATGTGTATGTTTTCTTTACCCACTTATCTTTCAGTGAACATTAGGTTTTCCCGTGTATTGGTTATTGTAATACTGTAATGAACGTAGGAGTGCGGGTATCTTTTTGAGGTCCACATTTCATTTCCTTTGGACATACACACAGCAGTGGAATTGCTGAGTCATGTGATGGTTCTAGTTTTAATTTTTTTGAAGAATCTCCATTGTTTTCCATAATGGCTGTACTAATTTACATTGCTGCTAAAGTGTATGAGTACCCTTTTATCTACATCCTTGCCAACACGAGTTATTTTTTTGTCTTTCTGATAATCCTTCTAATAGGTGTGAGGTGATATATCACTGGTTTTGATTTGCCCTTTCCCTGATGATTCTTGATATTGAGCACCATTTATAATGTACCTGTTGACCATCTGCATGTCTTGGAGAAATGTCTATGCAGATTTTTCACCCATTTATTTTTTTATGGCAGTGGGTAAATTGAGAAGAGGAGAATGGGAGGGTTCAGTGTGGCTACAAAGATCCCTGCAACTGTTTAGGGGCTGCATATCCACAGGGTAAACACAAGTAGTATATAATTGTCAATTTGTTGCACAAACAACCTAATAGCAGCATGAATAAAAATAAAATTTTCAATGTAGTCTCTCCTCTTTCATTTCTCACTGCATAAACTATTCTAGACCCCGTGTGAATGCTGGTAATTATTCAGCTTAGAGATGCCAAGTCGTTTTTCATTGCCCAGCACAAGTAGTCTCACTCATGTATACAGAAAAGTTTAGTATGTGAGCAAAGACTCAGGAAAACCCTTGTACAGAAATCCAGAGCACCTTCTGTACCTAGCTCCCTCCTCTCTGTAACAATGACTCACAAATTCCAGCTGTATCAACCTACTTAATTCCAATCTCTGTCCTTCCAACCCTTTAAAACTGCTATATTCTGCTTGGGTTTCCTCTCCCAACAACATAGTTCACTCTTTGTCTCCGAGATGGAAGGCAGAGCAATCAAAGCTCATCTTGTTTCTTTCTCTTCTCCTGCAATCCTAGCTTGTAGTTTGTTTTCTGGAACAACTTCTCAGTGTTCAGTTAGAAAAATAGATATAATTTAGGTGTTTCAAATAGTAATGGATTCAATACAGGAAAACAGATGACTATTAAACAATTGGGAATTTTGAAAGAACAATGTCCGGGAAGGACACCACTATATTTAAGCTCTGTTATTAACTTTGAGAAAGGTAGGAGGTTGCAGAACTATAGAAAACTGCAGACAATAAATTTATGCACCTCTACCACAAACATAGGTGACTTCAGAATAAAGCCTGAAGGTCACTGCAAATTTCACGTCTGCCCAAACCCATGCATCTTCTTCCACTGCCAGAGGAAAAACATGTAGTATCTTTTTCTCATCTACCTTCTCTATAGTTCAGGAATGTGTCTCAGTGGAGCATAGAAAGAATGTAGAGTTTTCAATAATCAACACAAATTGGACCCTTGATTTGAAGCCTGTTCACATCCCTGATCTGCCACAGTTACCTGCATGACCAAGGCAAGTCACATAACCTCCAGTGTCAGGGGTCCAGCCGCAAGACCACCTTCAAGCTCAATAAATTCCTGAAGGACTTCCAGCACTCAGAAAAGCTGTTATATTCTTATATATTTATCGCGGGGAAAAAGAACAGACTAGATTCATCAAAGGCTGAATGTATATAGGGAGGAGTCCCAGAGAAATCAAGTATAAACATCTATTCGTCCTCCCCTCAATGAAGTCACACAGACAGTGCTTCAGACAGCACTTCATTCTCCCAGCAACAATGTGTGGCAACGCATGTGAAGTGTTGCCGACCAGGGAAACTCACTCAAATCTTGGTATCCGGAGATTTTATTGGATATTGGTCAGAAAGGACAACACAACATCTGTGTGACTGACCCCAAACTCTCAGACAACTGCCTCCCAGAGGTCAAATTGCTAGAATGGCCTAAATCTTCAGGCATACAAAAATAGTTTTTCACTAAAAATCAAAGTGTTGGTATAAACTCTCTGATGTGGTGTAGGGCCCTCTAACCTAGAAAGACTCTCATAGCAGGCTGGTTTCCAAAGGCTCGGAGGTCATCTCCCATGAGCCAACAGACTTAGTAAATGCACAGCAGCCCAGACCTGCTGATTAGCCCTTTTCTGCACACTTCCCTGAGTTTAGGTTTCACTATTTATAAAGTGAGGCTTGTTCATGATCATGTATACAGAAAGTACCTAGCATGTAACTGATAAGGAATATGTATACATATATAATATCCCTCTAAAAGAAAAAGGACTTTAGCCTTTGCAATATCAAAATATCTGATGGACTTCCCTGGTGATCCAGTAGTAAAGACTCTGTCTGCCAAGGCAGAGCACACGGGTTTGATCCCTGGTCTAGGAAGATTCCACATGCTGTGGGGCAACTAAGCTCTACAACTATTGATCCTGCCTGTCTAGAACCTGAGCTCTGCAGCAAAAGAAGTCACTGCAATGAGATGCCCACATACCACAACAAAGAGTAGCCCCTGCCTGTCTCAACTAGAAAAAGCCTGTGGACAGCAACAAAGACCCAGTTCAGTCAAAAAAAATTTTTTAATCTGCATGGTTTTACATATTAAATAAGCAGATAATTAATTTTTTCATACAATCCTGTTTCTTCATGGTGGTGACCCAGAAGTATTGGTACCTAAAAAAAATCATCTACAGTATGCCATTTATACTCATTATATACGTAGACTTTTACCATTAGGGTAGATTCACATCATGTGTAGGCCATGCTCAGTAACAGTACCTAGCTGAAGCGGCAAGTCAGAAACCAAAAAGCAGTCCAGTTTTTGCTTGCCAGCCTGTACACTTCAAGCTTTACCTAGGAACCTCTTTTTAAAATTTTCACACATAGGCCTCTTAGACTATTCTAAATACGTACCATAAGAGTTCTAATTACCATTTTATTGAATATAAGATGTATAACTCACCAAATGAAATGATGCTTTGAAACCCTTTGATTTAGAATAGGAATAAACAGTTGATATTCTTCCAGAAAAAAAGTACACCATGAAAATATTCTACACACACCACACCACTTCCAAAAGCTACAAAGAGGAGATGTTGCTCAGATCCTCTGCTGTTTATTTTAGCATTAAAGCCATTAGCTCTGGTTATTAGATTCTCACAGGAGATGGGAAGGATTACCACTAATCGTACGCAGTATAAATTATCATGTATGCTGATGACATTTTAATGTTCATGACAAATCCAGACAAATCTTGGTAGGCTTTGTTGGATTTACTGGATTAATTTATATAATTGTCAGAATATAAAATTAACTGTGAAAATCTGGTCTGACACCAGTGAATGACTTTTGCTTAAAACAATTGATCACTTACTTGCCTCTCCCTCAGAAACTACTGAGGATACAATAAAATGTGAAGGGCTCCCATAATCTTAGCAAAATCATAAATATTGAAAATAAAACCAGGCAAAGGTTTACCAACATCAATTTCCTGGCAGATATTTGCTAGCATTTTGAGTTGTTTTCCCCTTATATTCTCCTTTCTTTTCCTCTCTCATGCAGGCATTAGTCTAAGCTTTTCTTACCTGAATACTATCTATCTTCTCAAAATATCTATCTTTGTAGGGCAGGTCATGAGCAATGGAGTGGCAATTTTTATAAGCTTCTCCATATCAAGGATAAGGTTAGAGTGCATAAAGGGGAAAAAAGGATGAAAGTAAGGAGACATATTTCAGTCAGCAGAGAACTTTTCTCTCGTTTCCTTGGTTTCTAAACCAAACGACCTGGAAACTGAAATTGATGATTTGTTTCAGTTTTCTTCTCTCCGACTCTTCCCAACCCAGCCCACTCTCCAGTAATATTCAGTCCCACAGAGTGAGATTCCACAAAAAAGAAAACTGTCAATAAGTATTCAATTCTTTTATAGATAATGTATATAATTTGATGAATTTATTTATTTAGGCTATACTGGGTCTTTGTTGCTGCACAGGCTTTTCTCCAGTTGCCACAAGCAGGGGCTACTCTCTAGTTGTGGCGCATGGGCTTCTCATTGCAGTGGCTTCTCTTACTGCAGAGCACAGGCTCCAGGGCACAGGCTCAACGGCTGGAGCACTTGAGCTTAGTTGCTCTGTGCCATGTGGGATCCTCCCAGATCAGGGATCGAATTTGTGTCTCCTGCACTGGCAGGCATATTCTTTAACAGTGAGCCACCAGGGAAGCCCAATTCCTTTATTTTAAAATCATATTTGAGCAGTATGACTGATACTATTGAGTCAATCATGATCTTCTCTTGATTTGATGCAGAATCAATCTAACTTGGTGCAGTCTTCCCCAGAATTCACTAAAGCAACGGATTTCTAAATGGTAAATAATGCATAATTAACTGCAGTTCATGGGGTCGCAAAGAGTCAGACATGACTGAGCAACTGAATTGAATAAGGCATAAACTGAGAATTCTGGGAAGTTATGGTTTCCTGATATAGACAATGGCTCGCTCAGCTTCTTGCTGCCTTCTTCCTGCCTGGGACACAGATAGGATTCTGGAATTATAGCAGTGAACTTGCAAACAAAATTTCTGTCCTTCTACATACTAAGAATGACAGAGCCTGTTCAAACTCTGTATGTAATGTTGTTGTTTTTCAGTCACTAAGTCGTTTGACTCTGGGACCACATGGACAGCAGCTCGCCAGGCTTCCCTGTCCTTCACTACCTCCCAGAGTCTGCTAAAACTCATGTCCAGTGAGTCGATGATACCCTCCAACCATCTTGTTGTCCCCTTCTACCCCTACCTTCAATCTTTCCCAGCATCAGGGTATTTTCCAATGAGGCGGCTCATTGCATCAGGTGGCCAAAGTACTGGAGCTTCAACTTCAGCATCAGTCCTTCCAATGAATATTCAGGACTGATTTCTTTTAGGATTGTCTGGTTTGATCTCCTTGCAGTCCAAAGGACTCTCAAGAGTCTTATCCAGAACCACAGTTTGAAAGCATCGATTCTTCGGCACTCGGTCTTCCTTATGGTCCAACTCTGACATCAGGATTTTCTGTTATTTTCAGCCAAACATCCTCTTTGTAACTGTCAGGAGCAACGTCTCTGTTTACAAGTTTCACATAGAAAAGATATTACACTCAGCATCTTTAATACGGCAGTGAAGCAGTCCATTTCCATGACAGCACTATGTCTCCATAATTGTCAGGCAAATTAAAATGTAGTTAATTGTTATATAATGTTCCTAATATAGTGCCATTTGATGTTTATGGTAAAAACAAAGCCATCAAGATGATGGAATGTAAGCACAAAAAGATTCCTAGAAGAGAGAGCATCGTTATCATTAAGCTGTGCCTCATCAGAAAAGGGCTGTTGCTGGTTCAGTCGTAGCTTATGGTGAGTGCTGTAATGGCAAGGCAAGAGGAGAAGACTGGCAGATTAATTGATTGGCTTTTAAATCCACTTCAGTAAGTCTCCAGATATGGCTTTTATTAATACCAACTGCAAGCTCAGTGCTATCTCAAAGCAAGCACTGCTGTAGAGTGTAGAATCACAGCACACACAAGAAATTTTGACAAGCACTAGAAAACATTCTGTGGTAGAAAAGAAAATATTTGTCTAAGTTCTTACACAGAAGAGCAACATTTTCATATCTTATTTACCTCTTCTCAAGAGAGTAGATGATTTTTACACTGAGTGAGAAAAGGGAGTACTAAACACAGTCATCATGACACTCATCTGCTTCTTACCAATCAATACTTATTTGAGATTTCCCCACAATCACACCGCATTGAATTAGGCAATGCCAAAATTGCTGCACCCTGGCAGAATTGTCAGTGTCTGATGACTGTGATCCAAGCTCCAATGTTTGCATGTACCCCTTCACCTAGTGGACAGCCATTGCTCACAGGACACAGTGGAGCTGGCAACTGTCTGCACGCTGTATCGGCACAGTTGACAACACTTGCTACACACTCATCTGTCTTATGCAAGGCAAAATGCTTCAATTACGATGACATTATAAAAGGAACCACTGATAACTGGGAGAGTTATCAAGGGTATCCATCCACACCAAAATAAACATCATATTGTTAATTGTGGTTGACATGTAATTTGCAGAAACACTTTAAGCTATTTGTATTACTAACAGCCATCTGAGGTCTTATTTTATCTCCTTAAATCTGCAGCAGTTTTCCGAATGAATTTTTATGAACACATTTAAGAAAACAATTAGAAGTGCAAATAAAGAATTCCCTAAAGGCCCACTTATCTTGTGTGATCAGAGACCTGGTAAACAAACCCTTTGACTAGCTCAGGCACTTTCCCCCGTTTCTTCCTCACCATGATGATAAACCAGTCCAGTAAAGAAGAAGTGAAACTGACATGTGAATTATCTCCTTTGAGAGACATCATGTAACATTAAAAATTAATCTCTTTACCTTTTGATGTTCCCCAAACATTTTCTCTCTGTTTAGGCTGCAAGAGTTCTCTTCTAAGCTAGAAGTAACAAAATTTTCAGGAAGACACTATGATCCTTTTCCTCTACAAGTAAACTATGTTTAAAGATTCATCACCATTCAGGTCCTCCTTATATGATTATAAAGTACTTGAAGTATGTGTCTACATGGTATTTATGTATATTCAAAAAACTATTGTTAGTGTTCTCAAAAAGCAAGATTTGTTCATAAATATGTTCAATAAAAGTGGAAAAATAGGAGTTGACTATATGGCACCATGAATCAAGGCAAATTGGAAGTGGTCAACCAGGAAATGGCAAGAATGAATGTTGACATTTTAGGCATCAGTGATCCAAAATCACTGCAGATGGTGACTGCAGCCTTGAAATTAAAAGACACTTACTCCTTGGAAGGAAAGTTATGACCAACCTAGACATCATATTAAAAAGCAGAGACATTACTTTGCCAACAAAGGTCCATCTAGTCAAGGCTATGGTTTTTCCAGTAGTCAAGTATGGATGTGAGAGTTGGACTCTAAAGAGGGCTGAGCACAGAAGAATTGATGCTTTTGAACTGTGGTGCTGGAGAAGACTCTTGAGAGTCCCTTGGACTGCAAGGAGATCCAACCAGTCCAACTGAAGGCAGGAGGAGAAGGGGATTACAGAGGATGAGATGGCTGGACGGCATCACCAACTCAATGGACATGAGTTTGGGTAGGCTCCGGGAGTTGGTGTTGGATAGGGAGGCCTGGCATCCTGCAGCTCAGGGGGTCACAAAGAGTCAGACATGACTGAGTGACTGAACTGAACTGAACTAAAATGGATTGAAATGGGCCAATTTAATTCAACTGATCATTATATCTACTGCTGTGGGCAAGGATTCCTTACAAGAAATGGAGTGCTCCTCATAGTCAACAACAGAGTCCGAAATGCAGTACTTGGGTAAAATCTTAAGAATGATCTCTGTTCGTTTCCAAGGCAAACCATTCAATATCACAGTAATCCAAGTCCATGCCTCAACCACTATAGCCAAAAAAGCTGAAGTTGAACAGCTCTATGAAGACCTATAAAACCTTCTAGAATTAACACCAAAAAAGATGTCCTTTTTCTTATAGGAAACTGGAATACAAAAGTAGAAAGTCATGAGATAACTGGAGTAACGGGCAAGTTTGGTGTTGAAGTACAAAATGAAACACAGCAAAGACTAATAGAGATTTGCCAAGAGAATGCCCTGGTCATAGCAAATACCCTCTTCCAACAGCACAAGAGATGACTCTACACATGGATATCACCAGGTGGTNACCAGGAAATGGCAAGAATGAATGTTGACATTTTAGGCATCAGTGATCCAAAATCACTGCAGATGGTGACTGCAGCCTTGAAATTAAAAGACACTTACTCCTTGGAAGGAAAGTTATGACCAACCTAGACATCATATTAAAAAGCAGAGACATTACTTTGCCAACAAAGGTCCATCTAGTCAAGGCTATGGTTTTTCCAGTAGTCAAGTATGGATGTGAGAGTTGGACTCTAAAGAGGGCTGAGCACAGAAGAATTGATGCTTTTGAACTGTGGTGCTGGAGAAGACTCTTGAGAGTCCCTTGGACTGCAAGGAGATCCAACCAGTCCAACTGAAGGCAGGAGGAGAAGGGGATTACAGAGGATGAGATGGCTGGACGGCATCACCAACTCAATGGACATGAGTTTGGGTAGGCTCCGGGAGTTGGTGTTGGATAGGGAGGCCTGGCATCCTGCAGCTCAGGGGGTCACAAAGAGTCAGACATGACTGAGTGACTGAACTGAACTGAACTAAAATGGATTGAAATGGGCCAATTTAATTCAACTGATCATTATATCTACTGCTGTGGGCAAGGATTCCTTACAAGAAATGGAGTGCTCCTCATAGTCAACAACAGAGTCCGAAATGCAGTACTTGGGTAAAATCTTAAGAATGATCTCTGTTCGTTTCCAAGGCAAACCATTCAATATCACAGTAATCCAAGTCCATGCCTCAACCACTATAGCCAAAAAAGCTGAAGTTGAACAGCTCTATGAAGACCTATAAAACCTTCTAGAATTAACACCAAAAAAGATGTCCTTTTTCTTATAGGAAACTGGAATACAAAAGTAGAAAGTCATGAGATAACTGGAGTAACGGGCAAGTTTGGTGTTGAAGTACAAAATGAAACACAGCAAAGACTAATAGAGATTTGCCAAGAGAATGCCCTGGTCATAGCAAATACCCTCTTCCAACAGCACAAGAGATGACTCTACACATGGATATCACCAGGTGGTCGATACGGAAATCAGATTGATTATATTTTTTGCAGCCGAAGATGGACAAGCTCTATACAATCAGCAAAAACAAGACTGGGAGATGACTGTGGCTCAGATCATGAACTCATATTGCAAAAATCAGACTTAAATTGAAGAAAATAAGGAAAAGTACTAGACCATTCAGTTCAGTTCAGTCGCTCAATCAGGTCCAACTCTTTGCAACGCCATGAACTGCAGCACGCCAGACTTCCCTGTCCATCCCATCTCCAACTCCCAGAGTTTACTCAAATTCATGTCATTGAGTCAGTAATGACATCCAGACATCTCATCTTCCATCATCCCCTTATCCTCCTGCCTTCAGTCTTTCCCAGTATCAGGGTCTTTTCCAATGAGTCAGTTCTTCATATCAGGTGGCCAAAGTATTGGAGTTTCAGCTTCAACATCAGTCCTTCCAATGAACACCCAGGACTGATCTCCTTTAGGATGGACTGGTTGGATCTCCTTGCAGTCCAAGGGACTCTCAAGAGTCTTCTCCAACACCACAGTTCAAAAGCATCAATTCTTTGGTGCTCAGCTTTCTTTATAGTCCAACTCTCACATCCATACATGATCACTGGAAAAACCATGGCTTTGACTAGATGGACATTTGTTGGCAAAGTAATGTCTCTGCTTTTTAATATGCTGCCTATGTCAGTCATAGCTTCTCTTCCAAGGAGCAAGTGTCTTTTAATTTCACCATCTACAGTGATTTTGGAGCCCCACAAAATAAAGTCTCTCAATGTTTCCATTATTTCCCCATCTATNTGGCTTTGACTAGATGGACATTTGTTGGCAAAGTAATGTCTCTGCTTTTTAATATGCTGCCTATGTCAGTCATAGCTTCTCTTCCAAGGAGCAAGTGTCTTTTAATTTCACCATCTACAGTGATTTTGGAGCCCCACAAAATAAAGTCTCTCAATGTTTCCATTATTTCCCCATCTATTTGCTATGAAGTGATGAGATCAGATGACATGATCTTAGTTTTCTGGATGTTGAGCTTTAAGCCAACTTTTTCACTCTCCTCCTTCACTTTCATCAAGAGGCTCTTCAGTTCTTCTTTGCTTTCTTCCATAAAGGTGGCATCATCTCCATATCTGAGATTATTGATATTTCTCCCAGCAATCTTGATTCAAGCTGGTGCTTCATCCAACCCAACATTCACATGAAGTACTCAACATATAACTTAAATAAGCATTGTGAGAATATACAGCCTTGAGATATTCCTTTCCCAATTTGGAACCAGTCTGTTGTTCCATGTCCAGTTCTAACTGTTGCTTCTTAACCACCATACAGATTTCTCAGGAGGCAGGTAAGGTTGTCTGGTATTCCCAAGTCCTGAAGAATTTTCCACAGTTTGCTGTGATCCACACAGTTCAGGTATGATGTAAGTCAAATTCCTTATGATTATACAATGGAAGTGACAAATAGATTTAAAGGATTAGATCTCACAAAGTGCCTGATTTCACAGCATGATCTATGGATGGAGGTTTGTGACATTGTATAGGAGGCAGTGATCAAAACAATCCCCAAGAAAAAGAAAGGCAAAATGGTTGTCTGAAGAGGCCTTAAAAATAGCTGAGAGAAGAAGAGAAGCAAAAGGAAAAGGAGAAAAGGAAAGATAGACCCTACTGAATGCAGAATTCCAGAGAAGAGCAAAGGGAGATAACATAGCCTTTTTGGGTGAACAATGCAAACAAATAGAGGAAAACAATAGGATGGGAAAGACTAGAGACGTTATCAAGAAAAGTAGAGATATCAAGGGAAGATTTCATGCAAAGATGGACCCAATAAAGGACAAAAAAGGGATGGACCTAACAGAAGCAGAAAATATTAATAAGAGGTAGCAAGAATACATGGAAGAACTATACAAAAAAAATCTTCATGACCCAGATAACCACAATGGTGTGATCATTCACCTAGAGATGGACATCCTAGAGTGTGAAGTCAAGTGGGCCTTAGGAAGCATCACTACAAACAAAGCTAGTGGAGGTGATAAAATACCAGCTGGGCTATTTCAAATCCTAAAAGACGATTCTGTGAAAGCGCTGCACTCCATAAACCAGAAAATTTGGAAAACTCAGCAGTCACCACAGGACTGGAAAAGGTCAGTTTTCATTCCCACCCCAGAGAAGGGCAATGACAAGGAATGTTCAAACTATTGCACAATTGCATTCATTTCACATGCTAGCAAAGTAATGCTCAAAATTCTCCGAGTTAGGCTTCAACAGTATGTGAACTGAGAACCAGATGTTCAAGCTGGATTTACAAAAGACAGAGGAAGAAGAGATCAAACTGCCGACATCTGCTGGACCATAGAGAAAGCAAGAAAGTTCCAGAAGAATATCACTTCTGCTTCATTGACTATGCTAAAGCCTTTGATTGTGTGGACACAACAAACTGTTGGAAATTCTTAAAGAGATGAGAATACCAGATCACTTTACCTGCCTCCTGAGAACTGTATGCAGGTCAAGAAGGAACAGTTAGAACTGGACATGGAACAACAGTCTGGTTCAAAACCGGGAAAGGACTACTTCAAGGCTATATATTATCACCCTGCTATTTAACTTATATGCAGAGTACATCATGAGAAATGCTGGGTTGGATGAAGCACAAGCCGGAATCAAGATTGCTGGGAGAAATATCAATAACCTCAGATATGTGATGACACCACCCTATGGCAGAAAGCAAAGAGGAACTAAAGAGAGTCCTGATGAAGGTAAAAGACGAGAGTGAAAACCCTGGCTAAAAACTCAACATTCAAAAAACTAAGATCATGTCATAACGTCCCATTGGGTTATGGTAAATAAATGGGGAAACAATGGAAACAGTGAGAGACTTTATTTTCTTGGGCTCCAAAATCACTGCCAATGGTGACTGCAGCCACGAAATGAAGACACTTGCTCCTTGGAAGAAAAGCTATGACAAGCATAGATAGTGAATTAAAAAGCAAAGACACTACTTTCCCGACAAAGGTTCATACAGTCAATGCTATGGATTTTCCAGTAGTCATGTATGGATGTGAGAGTTGGACCATAAAGGAGGCTGATCAACAAAGAATTGATCTTTTGAACTGTGGTGTTGGAGAAGACTCTTGACAGTCCCTTGGACTGCAAAGGGAGCAAACCAGTCAATCCTAAAGGAAATTAGTCCTGAATATTCTTTGGAAGGACTGATGCTGACGCTGAAACTCCAATACTTTGGCCACCTGATGTGAAGAACTGAGTCACTGGAAAAGACCCTGATGCTTGGAAAGATTGAAGGCAGGAGGAGAAGATTGGCGAGTAGGAGTAGGAGATGGTTGCATAGCATCACAGATTCAATGGACATGAATTTGAGCAAGCTCCGGGAGATGGTGAAAGATAGGGAAGCCTGGCATGCTGCAGTCCATGCAATCAAGAGTCAGACATGACCAAGCAACTGAATAACAACAATATACAGCACCTGTCCCAAGCATGACACAGAATCTATCACCAAACTACCCTCAAGGGAGTGGCTGCTGCTGCTGCTAAGTCGCTTCAGTCATTCCCGACTCTGTGCAACCCCATAGACGTCAGCCCACCAGGCTCCTCCATTCCTGGGATTCTCCAGGCAAGAATACTGGAGTGGGTTGGCATTTCCTTCTCCAATGTATGAAAGGGAAAAGTGAAGGTGAAGTCATTCAGTCGGGTCCAACTCTTTGCAACCCCATTGACCGTAGCCTACCAGGCTCCTCCATCCATGGGATTTTCCAGTCAAGAGTACTGGAATGGGGTGCCATTTCCTTCTCCACAAGGGAGTGGAGATAGGTACAAAAATAATGATAATACAAGTAGAAATTGATGTGTCATTTACAGCTTCCCTGGTGACTCAGACAGTAAAGAAGCTGCCTGCTAATGCAGGAGACCTGGGTTCAATCTCTAAGTCAGAAAGATTCCCTGGAGAAGAGAATGGCTACCTATCCCAGCATTCTCGCTTGGGAAATCCCATGGACAGAGGAGCCTGGCAGGCTACAGTCCATGGGGGTCACAAAGAGCCAGACACGACTGAGCAACTAACACTTAAGTAAAAATTAATCAATAAAGGAACTCAAGGGGACATTCTTCCTGAGAAACCAGGGAAGGATTCACAAGAGGATCCATCTGAGAACATTCAGCAGAAAGTATTTCAACAACTAGGGAGAGAGCCACACTTGGTAGAGGGCACAAAAATGAGAGGGGAAAGGTGAGGAAACAAGGGACAATAAAGACTGGTTTCTCACAAAAAGTCAGAGGCACAAGGTAGTGGGACAGAAAATAAATTCCAATTAAAAAATTGGACCAGGGACTTCCCTGGTGGCCCAGTGGTTAACAGTCCATCTTCCAATACAAGAGACACAGGTTCCAGCCCTGGCTGGGAAACTAAAATCCCAACTAATCCCTCCCATGGCGACTACTGAGCACACACATTCTGGAGCCTACATGACACAAAGAGAGAGAAGCCCACTCCACAACTAGAACAGCCTCTACACCACAGCATAGGATCCCACATGCTGCAACTAAGACTTAACACTGTCAAATAAATAAATAAATTTTTAAGAATAAATTTTTTAAAAATAAATAAATGAATCACATGAAAGTCACTGGCCTGGAACAGGGAATATACACGTGTTAGCAAATGGAAATCTGAACACAAACTATGGTCAACTAGAGTAAGGCTAGCTCAGAGGTCCTTGGAAACCAGTCTAAGAAACTGAATTTTTGTTTGTCAGATAATAATGATAAATCTCTATGACACTGTAATGGTGCCATATAAAGGCTACAATTTTAGTCTGGAAAGAGTGTCTAAGGCTAATCACAGATGAATAGATGGGGCTGATGGTTCAAAGTTTCCTGTATACAGTGCAGAACACTGGCCATCTGAGCTCTTTTTCTCAACCAATCCTGCAAGAAGTCCTGATATTTACTCTTCTCCAGGAAAGAGTCATGTAAATTAATCAAGCACTACTCCTAGCCAAGAGGATCACTGGTTTTATCTTCCACTCAAGATTTGGATTAAAGCTTTCTCTGTAGTCTTTGTGAGTCTTCAGATTTCCCACTTCTTTAAATATTTGTACCTACGTGTAATAATTTCCCAAGTTTCCTAGAGTTTTTCAGCAAACAGGAGAGATAACAAGAGGTTTTCACCTCAGCAAGGAGGCTAAAATACATCAATATAGTTAAATTACAAATAAACTTCAAGAATATGTATATTACAAATATATTTGTTAAACACAATGCTAATTCAACTTCTTTAAATGCTTGTCAAGACCTATTTTCTGCAAGACTTCTTGCTAACAGGCCCTCAGTCACATTAAGTGCTCACAAAGTGCATGGAAGTTGTATTTTATAGTACAGCCCTAATTGAGCTGTCTATGTTAAAGAAGCTGAATGTTAAGGAAATGTTTATTATACAAGCACCCTTAATCTGAAACTGGAAGAAAACATTTCTGTAGCTTCGGGTGTAATTTATCCCTGCAAAAGGCAAGAAAAGAGGCCTTTTATCACCCTCTCATTTCAGTGAATTATGTTTATGGAGTCCTTCTACTGCTATGAATTTGGTTTCACTCCAACGTGAAGAGGAGTTAAGTCCCCAAACCCTCTCAGTTGAATCTCATTATTCCCATCAAGACATATGCTTTCACTATCCATACAGAGCAGTCACAGTCATTTACACCTGCTCTTACTTATAGCAGCCATTTATTTATAGCAGGGCAAACAAAGTGTAAATCTAGGTATCTAGAGACATTTATTATTTCAAGTATTTGTTTCAATTAACTAGCCATTGGAAAATTACTTATTTTATCTTTTTAATATTTTTGTTTTTTTCCCTTGTTGGGAGAAGTGGAAGAAGTTTTCATTTTGCTGAATTGACATTGTCCTCTTCTTTGATACTTTTGAACTCCAATATCAAGGTAATTGACAGCCACCAATTAAATTAAGTATGTCTAGCTAAGCAAATAAAGCAGAATTTAAAATTTTTCTTTTTATTTTGCTCTACACTGAAATGTCAAAAAGTAAGTTCATCAATAAGATAGTATTGATTAAATCAAGTTATTCATCTGCATCTTCCTAACAAAGGAGATACTCTGCATGTATAGATTATAGAATTGTTTTATCATCTTTAAATTTATATTAAAATATAGTGAACAGAAGCTTTCAATCTTTTCCAGCATCAGAGTCTTTTCCAATGAGTAAGCTCTTTGTATCAGGGAAAGATAGAAGGCAAGAGGAGAAGCGGGCGGCAGAGGATGAAATGGTTAGAGAGCATCACCATCTCAATGGACATAAATTTGAGCAAACTCCAAGAGATAATGGAGGATAGTTGAGCCTGGCGTACTGCAGTTCATGGGGGTGGCAATGAACGGGACACTACTCAGTGACTAAACAACAACAACAAACAGAAGTTTACATAGCTTAATTTTGAATACTTTATGTGATTATTACCTAGAAAATAAATCTCCAAGAACAACATTAAATTCAATTGAGAAAATGAAGTGAAGGTGTTAGTCGCTCAGTTGTGTCCAACTCTTTGTGACCCCATGGGCTATAGCCCACCAGGTTCCTCTGTCCATGGAATTCTCCAAGGAAGAATACTGGAGTGGGTTGCCAGGCCTTACTCTAGGGGATCTTTCCAACCCAGGGATCAAACCTGGGTTTGATCTCCCACACTACAGGCAGATTTTTTACCATCTGATCCACCAAGGAAGCCCAAATTTCAACTAACAAAATTAATAAAATGTAGCAATGAAGAAATCATTCTTCCCAACATGAAAAATATCTAGCTTTCATGTGGTATATAATAGTGTGGAGTAATTCATTCATTCATTCAACAAACATTTATTGTCATCTAACTATGCTTCACATAGTCTTCTGAGTATTAGTTATACCACAGGAAATGACTCTACCCTGAGATATCCCTCTGTTCACTGAGCTTCTTACATTCCAGCCAAATATTTAGCAAGAAAGGGGATACAAAATAGGAAGAGAATCATGTAACCACCTAGAAATGGTCAATTTTTTTGATGCATAAATTTTAGTAAGGTAGAATACAAATATTCCAAAGGGAATTTGGCCAGGGTAGCAAAGTAAAAACTCTCCTTATCCTGTGACATAATTGACTCTTTTCAAAGCCATATCTTCCTCAAATTCCTGGAAGAGCGCCCATTGTTTCTGTAAAGACTTAAAAAGTCATCTTGATTTCAGGGACTAAAATTAGACTACATTAGAACATGAACAGGATTGCATTTATCTTCATGAAAAGATTATTCAAGCATAGTCGAAGAAAATGCAGTTCAATAGTTAGCTATCACACTATTATAAGTTGAGATTCAAAGCCAACTCTCCAAAGCTCTTCCCATAACAGCTCACTATGGCAGGAAGTAGCTGACCAGCAGAATGTGAAGGAAATTCAAACAAACTACTGCCACAGAAATTTCTTAAAACACATCAAAATTAAGTAACCATTAAGGAAAGTGACCAATCATCAAACAACTGATGTTTCCTACCAAATTTCAAATTTATAAAGCTCTAAAACAGTAATAAGCACACTCTTGACATTTGAACCAAAAAATATTTTTTTTGAAAGAACCAAAAAATAAAAGGTTTGTTGCACACTGTTTTTGAATGCTGAATAGACAGTGCTAGTGAGTGTGGAGAGGATTATTAAAGCTCCTGACTGCTCTCCATATAGCATATGCTAAACTGCCTCAGCTTCACTCATAGTTCTACCAAATTTCTATAGCTCCATATATTCAAATCCTACCCTTCTATACCACTGTCAGCAGAGAGGCAATCTTTTCCTATCCCTCCAGTTTGTTCCTCTTGGTTATGACTTCATTGGAAATCTGATTTTTCCCGTGGGAGCAGTACTGCTGCCTGTAGCAACTGAGGCTAAATGTATCTTTGTTCTCATCACCAGCAGAAAGAGAATCACTTCTTCCCAAAAGTCCCAAAACTCTTTACACCTCTTAATGGTCCTGATTAACATAGGTCTATTCGATGTTCAAGCTGGTTTTAGAAAAGGCAGAGGAACCAGAGATCAAATTACCAACATCTGCTGGATCATNTGGGAGGGATTGGGGGCAGGAGGAGAAGGGGACGACCGAGGATGAGATGGCTGGATGGCATCACTGACTCGATGGATGTGAGTCTGAGTGAACTCCGGGAGTTGGTGATGGACAGGGAGGCCTGGCATGCTGCGATTCATGGTGTTGCAAAGAGTCGGACACAACTGAGTGACTGAACTGAAACTGATTCATTTCTGAATGAATCCCTGACAATGAGCATGTGGTCACCAGAGTCAGTTTACACAAATCATCTGGAGTGGATACTAGAAGACTAGCCACAGTGTCCACTACAGCAACTCCCAAAGCCCAAGCCAATGAACTCTTTTGCAAAGCTTGCCTCATCCTCTTTCTCTCCTCTTTCTACTCTTAGGCTAGAAGTGACTTTTCATTACCCACATCTCTGATAATGTGTCTTTCATACTATTTTAAGGTGCTTCTCAGCCTTTTGCTTTATTATGGCTATTGAGTAGTAATCCGAATGTGTTCTGGGATCCTTAGGGAAGCCTCTATTTATACTCCATGTTGACTTGAGACCAGATTCACTACTCTTCACCTACCTGCACAATCCCCCAAAATATCCAACTCCAAAAGCACTGGCAGTGAGTAATCCATATAATTTACTTACAGATGCACAAAAAGAAAAGGAACATGGTTCACTTCATATGTTTCAGGCCACACAGCAGGCCTTTCCAGATCTGGCCTAATGCCTGCTAATTATGGCATCCATGAACTCCGTAAGATAGCTGCTTAGCACTGTCTCTAAAATCCTTATGCTCCTGATTCTATGTGACTAATTCCTGTCCAGCCTTTAAAGCAGGAGACAGACTCAACAAAGAGTCTGCCTGGACATGATGGTCCCCATAGTCACTCTTTGTTGCTTTCTTCCCCCAGATGTTTTCCATGGGGAAAATAGAATGGACTGTTAAGTCATAGTGGATTAGTTTCTTGGTTATCTCTGCCTGGCTCCCCTGCTTCACTCCTAAAGAGCAATAAATATAATGATGAGAGTAAATATAATGCTTATCCTGATGTTCTCCGATGATAGCCTAACAAAATATTCCATTAAACTTCTCTGTTTCTTGTAAAAGTCTTCCAGTTATGCCCACCACTTTATCTCCAGCCATAGTAGTGGGTGGAGAGCCAAGGTAATGATTTTTTTCTGGTGAATTTATATATTCCTTCTCTTTCTATAAGAGTATATGGTCTTTAAAGACAGACTCAATTTCTTTTTTTAATTTATTTTTTTATTAAAGGATAATTGCTTTACAGAACTTCGTTGTTTTCTGTCAAACCTCAACATGAATCAGCCATAGATACACATATATCCCCTCCCTTTTGAACCTCTTACAGATCTTGTACACCACATCCCATTCTCTCAATTAATGTTAAAGAGAAGGAAATTATACATGTACAAAAGTTACTAAAAAAAATCTTAAGTTTTACTGTACTTCTCCCTACTTGCCCTAGAGTACTGAGCCCTAATAGCTGCCAGACAGAACCCCTCCAATCTAGGTCCGGGGTCAGATGAGCTGGAATGTAACTGGTTTTTATTGATTTAAAAGACCAGAAACTCTTCAGGTAACTCCTCTACTTTATGTATCCTTTCCCAATATCATTGATCTTTTTGGAAGGAGATCTAATATAAAAACTTAGGTTCTCTGAGAAGGTATTGATAAGGTCACTGCTTACTCCACTGTTGGAAAGTTTTACAATTTTAAAGCCTAAAATGCCACAAAAAAATGAGTTGTTCTATAGAGCACAAGTGGCAAAATCTCACAGCTAAAAGTCACTGTAAGGCTCCTTGCTTGCCTCTATCTGGTCCTTATCCTAGGCCTTAAATAACAATAGAAATAACAGTAGTAATGATAACAGCAATAAGAGGATCTTACCACTTATTGAGTATTTACTATGTGCCAGTCACTGATCTAAGTGTTTTTCTTACTTTATTGAATGTAATTGCAATGCTACCAAATTTAAGTTCATATGAGATAGGTATGGCTAATCTGATATATGTTAGGAGATTGAAGCACAGAGAAAATATTTGTCCAAGACACTAAACAGAACAAGACTGAAATCCGGCTGTGAATAACTTTCTTTGCTCCATTCTGCACAGAAGTGTAACCAGTGGGCGTCTGGTTCAGTCTGAGTGTCTGAACACAGGTTGCTGTCTCCTTCCTGGTGAGAAGTCAGCTTGGAGCAAAGCTTGCCCCCTGGGATGCAGTCACTCTATTTCAGTCTCATTATGTGTCGTGTTTAAGTAGACCTACCTGACTTGACTTCTGCCCTGGTTTTATCTAGTTTTCCTCTAGGATCAATAATAGAATGCATTGACTCAGTATTTGATCCCCTTAGCAGCCTCCACTCCTTCAGCCTCCCAGACTAGACTGCTTTCCCTATCACCTCAGTCACAGACTTGTCTCTGAATTACACTGAATGACCCTGGAGATCTCAGGGGCTGGAAAACTCACTTCTGGAGTGTGCTAATATCTTAAAACAAGCCTAAGGGACAGAGGGCATAGGACTCCTGGAGCTGTCAGAGATATTCTACCTTTTAATGGCTTGAAAAACATAAGCCTTAAA
The DNA here is from genome assembly GCA_006410615.1 of Neotragus moschatus. NCBI lineage: Eukaryota > Metazoa > Chordata > Mammalia > Artiodactyla > Bovidae > Neotragus > Neotragus moschatus. The sequence goes on along the minus strand of SJYA01002338.1, from coordinate 149,743 downwards.
TGAAATCAGAGTGAGGGAACTGCAGTTATGAGGAAACCCATAAAAACCCTTATACTCATAACAACAAAAAAACCCAACATGCAAACAAATACAATACCACTGGAATTCTACACATCTAAAATTAGCAATAATGGGTATAATACAATCACTATTCATTTATAACATCTTATTCATAATAATATGTTTTGATTTTTAACTTTTCCCTCCTCTGTAGCTTTTTAATGTTATTATGTAGTACATTTTGAATAGGCCACTTAACAAGAGGAAAAGATATATGTTATGCAAAAACAAAAACTTTATTTTTAGATTTAACTCATTTCCTTAAAAAATAAACCATCATGGAGACAGCAAATGTAATAATAAAAGTTAGCATTCACTGACTGCTCAGTACATGTAGGACACTTTTATTGTTGCTGTTGTCAAATTGGAGATGAAGAAATTAAGATCAGTAATATCCTAACAAAGAGTATGTGGCATGTGGAAAGCAAGAGACAGCTTTTAATTAGCTAGAGTGCCTGGAGATCTTGAAATTCCATCTTATCTAGGGATTTTATAATGTAACCAAAGTCACATTATAAAAACCCTAGAACCTTTAAGGATTTGTGAGTTCAAAAAGGTATGAAAGAAGAACTGAAAAGAGACAGGATGTGTAAGTAGAATTTGAGGTTGCATCTCAGGTTTCTGAAAAATGCAGAGGGGACACTGACTTTTCTTTTCTGGGCAGAACACACATAGCACTGACCAAGGCATGAGTCAGACAGATTCAAAAAGAACTGTTTTCGTTTGGTACCAAGATGGCTTGTCCAGGAACTTGGAATACTGTCTAAAGAAATCACACATCCTGAGTTTCAGGAGAAATTAGGATGAGATTTATTTTAAAAGGACAATACTCCCAGGACTTAGTGGAAATAAACAAAGGAAACTACAAAAATCATACTGATGTTTGTCAAGTCTACATCTAGCTAAATAAACTACTTGAAATCACACCAGTGAATTGTCAAACTTGTGCCTGACTTGCTGTTGTTGTCGCTGTTCAGTCGCTAAGTTGTGGCCGAATGCAACCTCAAGGACTGCAGCATATCCAGCTTCCCTGTCCTTCACTATACCCTGCTGTTGCTCAAATTCATATCCACTGAGTCAGTGATGCTATTTAACCATCTCAAACTCTGCCACCCTCTTCTTTTTCCTTCAGTCTTTCACAGCATCAGGGTCTCTTCCAATGAGTTGGCTCTTCTCATCAGTTGGCCAAAGTATTAGAGCTTCTGCATAAGTCTTTCCAGTGACTATTCGGGGCTGATTTCCTTTAGGATTGACTGATTTGATTTTCTTGCAGTCCAAAGGGAAGGCATCAATTCTTCAGTGCTCAGCCTTCTTTACGGTCCAACTCTCACACCCATACATGACTACTGGAAAAACCATAGCTTTGGCTATACAGACCTCTGTCAGCAAAGTGATGTCTCTGTATTTTTTTAAATATGCTATTTAGATTGGGCATAGCTTTTCTTCCAAGGAGCAAGGGTCTTTTAATTTCATGGCTGCAGTCACCGCCCATAGTGGTTTTCAAGTCAAAGAAAACAAAATCTGTGACTGCTTCCACTTTTTTACCTTCTGTTTGCCATAAAGTGATGGAGCCAAATGCAATGATCCTCGTTTTCTTAATGTTGAGTTTTAAGTCAGCTTTTTCATTCTCCTCTTTCACCCTCATGAAGAGACTCTTTAGTTCCTCTTCACTTTCTGCCATAAGGGTGGTGTCATCTGCATATCTGAGGTTATTGATATTTCTCTGTGCAATCTTGATTCCAGCCTGTGATTCATCTATTCTGGCATTTTGCATGATGTACTCTGTATATGTTAAGTAAGCAGAGTGACAATAAACAACCTTGATGTACTCTTTTCCTAATTTTGAATCAGTAAGTCTTTTCATGTCCAGTTCTAATTCTTTCTTCTTGATTCACATACAAGTTTCTCAGGAGACAGGTAAGGTGGTCAGATATTCCCATCTCTTTAGGGATTTTCCACAGTTTGCTGTGATCCAAACAATCAAAGGCTTTAGCATAGTCAACATAGCAGAAGTAGATTTTTTTCTGGAACTCCTTTGCTTTCTCCATGAATGTTAGCAATTTGATCTCTGGTTCCTTGTGCTAAGTCGCTGAGTCATGTCCAACTCTTTGCAGTCTCATGGACTGTAGCCCTCCAGGCTTCTCTGTTCATGGGATTCTCCAGGCAAGAATACGGGAGTGGATTTCCATGCCCTCCTCCAGTCTGGTTCCTCTGCCTTTTCTAAATCCAGCTTCTACATCTGGAAGTTCTTGGTTCACATACTGCTGATACCTAGCTTGAAGGATTTTGAGCATAACCTTACTAGCATGTGAAATGAATGCAACCGTATAGTAGTTTGAGCATTCTTTAGAATTTCTCTTTTTTGGCATTGGAATGAAAACTGACCTTTTCCAGTCCTGTGGCCACTGCTGAGTTTTCCAATGTTGCTGACTTATTGAGGGCAGCACTTTAACAGCATCATCTTTTAGGATTTGAAATAGCTCAGCTGGAATTTTGAACTAGCTTTGTTCGTTTAATACTTCCTAAGGCCCACCTGATTTCATCTTCCAGGATGTCTGCCTCTAAATGAATGACCACACCATCATGGTTATCTGGGTCATTAAGACCTTCTCTGTATAATTCTTCTGTGTATTCTTGTCACCTCTTCTTATGCTTCCATTAGGTTCCTACTATTTCTGTCCTTTATCGTGTCCATATTTCTATGAAATATTCCCTTTATATGTCTGATTTTCTTGAAGAGATCTCTAGTCTTAGCCATGCTAGTGTTTTCCTCTGTTTGTATTGTTCATTTAAGAAGGCCTTCTTATCTCTCCTTGCTATTCTAGGGAATCATTTGTTCAATTGGGTATATCTTTCCCTTTCTCCCTCACTTTACATTTCTCTTCTTTCCCCGGCTATTTGTAAAGCCTCTTCAGACAACCACTTTGCTTTCTTGGATTTCTTTCTCTTAGGGATGGTTTTGGTCACTGCTTCTGAGACAGTGTTACAAACCTCCATCCAGAGTTTTTAGGCCCTCTGTCTACCAGATCTAATTCCTTGAATTTATTTGTCACCTCCACTGTATAATCATAGGGGATTTGATTTAGGTCATACTTGAATAGTCTAGTAGTTTACCCTACTTTCTTCAATTTAAGCCTGAATTTTTCAATAAGCAGCTTATGATCTGAGGTGCAGTCAGCTCCAGGTCTTGTTTTTGCTGACTGCCTAGAGCTTCTCCATCCTAGGCTGCAAAGAACATAATCAATATGATTTCAGTATTGACCACCCACCTGGTGATATGTCCATGTATAGAGTTGTCTCTTGTGCTGGAAAAAAGTGTTTGATAAGACCAGGATATTTGCTTTGCCCTGCTTCATTTTGTACTCAAAAGCCCAAACTTGTCTGTTATTCCAGGTGTCTCTTGACCTCTTACGTTTGCATTTCAGTCCCCTATGATGAAAGGATTTGTGTGTGTGTGTGTGTGTGTGTGTGTGTTCTAGAAAGTGTTGTAGGTCTTCATAGAACCAGTCAACTTCAACTTCTTCAGCATCAGTGTTTGGGGCATAAACTTGTGCTATTGTTGTTGTTTAGTTGCTAAGGTGTATCTGACTCTTTTGCAACCCCATGAACTGTAGCTCGCCAGGCTCCTCTGTCCATAGGATTTCTCGGGCAAGAATAGTGGAGGGGGTTGTAATTTCCTTTTCCAGGGGATCTTCCCGGCCCAGGGAATGAACCCATATCTGTTTGGCAGATGAACTATTTACCACTGAGTCCCCTGGGAAGTCCCAGACTTGGATTACTGTGATGTTGAATGGTTTGCCTTGGAAACGAGCTGAGATCATTCTGTCATTTTTGAGACTGCAGCCAAGTACTGTATTTCAGACTCTTTTGTTGACTATGAGGGCTACTCCATTACTTCTTAGGGATTCTTGCTTGCAGTAGTAGATATAATGGTCATCCGAATTAAATTAAATCTTCCTATTCTGGTGTGACTTGACCCCATCCCAAAATGTCCTAGTGCCTTTTTGAGGTTTGGGAGATTGTATTTATGCTATATATATTCTCCTCCATGGTAGGTAAAAGCAAAAAAAAAAAAAAAAAAAAAAAGAAGAAGAAAGAAATCTTGAGTCCTTGGCATAAATGCTAATGTCAGTCCAACTGTTTGTGGCCCTATGGACTGTAACCCACCAGGCTCCTCTGTCCAGGTAAGAATACTGGAGTGGGTTGCATGCTCTCCTCCAGGGAATCTTCCCAACCAAGGGATCAAACCCATGTCTCTTATGCGTCCTGCACTGGCAGTCAGGGTCTTTACCACTAGCGCCATCTGGGAAGCCCTAAAAACACTGGAATGGTGACTATTACAGAAGTGCAGAGTTAGTGTGGAGAAACTGAATGTGGGAGAGCCAGTTATTCAGCCCAGTTGAGAAGTCGTGAGCTAACCATTGAGTTAGAGGCAGGTAGGCAGGAGTCCAGAAGGACTAGCTAGCATCAAAGGGCCGACAAGAGGAGTGAGTTAGGAATCAGGCAAGCCTGGAGAAGGCAGACTCTCACACCTCTGCAGATGAGGCAAACGCGGGTCAGAAATCAACTAGGCAGACCAGAAGCAGAAGGTATAACCATCACAGAGCAAAGGAAAACAGGTGGCGAGAGCCCTCAACAGACAGGCTAGAACCAGGGGTTCCACAGAGATTGAAGGGACAGGACAAAGCAGGTGAGAAAACAGATTTCTAAGCATGCTGAAGTGTATGACATATGTTTGCCTGTTTTTGCACAAAAGTAGCAGAAACTGAATACTGATTCTAACAATATAACACATGTAATGCTGAATTCTGAAGTTTTCTCTTTTTGTATAATTGAATATACTATCTAGTAAATATAAACATTACACTTAACTGTCCATTTTCTTCTTTCTTAAATGACCAATGATACAAAACATTTAGTTTGATAAAGTTTTCTGTTGTTTCCTAAGGGATCACTGATATTTCTCAAAACTAAATTTTCACACTCAGATGTTAATAATAGTGGTCATGATCAAACACTCCTGAGATTCTAAATTTTTTCCACTATACTGTCTTTCATCACATTTAAACATAATTCTCAAATGAATAGTATCTATACCCACTCACTTAATGTGGGGAAGAAAATGGCTGAATAGAAATTAATAAATCATGGTTTTCATGGACAAGTTAGAATAAAATATGTTCCTCCTGAAGACACAAAACAAAAAGGAGATGTCTGAGCTTTGGATTTATTTAAATGTTTTAAATGTCTTCAAAACACAGGGAAAAGATTCTTAAACCAAAAATATTCTTAAACTAGAACTCAAAGATGTGGGATCTACTCTTTGCTGTGCCCCTAAATTACTGTTTACTAATCTCTTGATCACAGTTTCTTTCTTTTAAAATAAAAGAATATTCCTTCTAAGAATCTTCTAAGCATTGTAGAGGCTAATAATTAGAAAATGTTAACCAGAAAGGCTATAGGATATCTTTCTCTGAAAGTACATATAAATCAGAAAATTCTAGATGGAATAAAGACTTAAATGTTAAATCATAAAAATATCGAAGGTTTAGAAGAAGTTCATAGTCATATTTTACACTAATTTTATAGTAAGAAGATATTTTCTAAACATGACACAAAACACTAAAGAAAAAAATAATAAATTTTATATGAAAATTATAAACTTTGATACAACAAAGTAAGACACAACACGACATAAAGTTTAAAATAAACTAATAAAAATGCAACACAGATCAAAAGTGAAAGGTTGATTTCCCTGTTATATAATCATCTTACAAGTCAATAAGAAAAATGATGTAAACACAACTGAAAAATGACCCCCCAAAAAGCTAGAAATCCTTATATCACTAAATATATGAAAAGATGTTCAGCTTCACTAATAGAAAATTTAAGTTAAAAAATACAGGTATAATTTTCACCTCTCAGATTGGATATTTTTTAAAATAGCATCACCAGTATTTTTTGAGAACATGAAGAAATAAGTACTCTCATACACTTCTGGTTACAGTATAAACCACTGTAACTTTTTCAAGAGTGATCTGGCAATAGGTATTATAATTTTAAATGTGTACACCTTTCTCACCCCAGTTTCCTTAGCAGTATTTATCTTACAGAAATACTTAAATGAGTTTCTAAAAATGAACATTATAGCATTTTTGAGAAGGTTGAAATAGAAAACATTCAAATGTCTACCAGTAAGAAGCAGGTTATGTAAATCACATTTCTTTCATTCAGTGGAAAACCATGCATGGGGAGAGAAAAAGGACATTTCTATATTGATCATAGCTTTTTAACTTGTTCATATTGATTTCACTATACTAAGGACAACAACATACATGATTATATTCTCTCATTCTCTTTGACTGTAGAATTAAAAATAATTCCACTGATTGATTTACCCCCTCTTTTTCTTTGGCCGTGCCTTGCAGCTTGTAGGATCTCAGTTCCCCAACCACAGATTGAACCCAGGCCACCACAGTGAGAGCACCAAGTCCCAACCATTGAACCACCTGGGAATTCCCCTTATCTATTTATTTATTCAACAAATATTTTTGCGAGCCCATTGCATTGTTGCAATGCCCCATTAGAAAATTGTGTAAATGGTGTCTCAAGTTCCCTTCTAGGTCTTTTAGTCAGTTTCCCTTCTTAAATATAGCAAAGACTGTGTTTGTTAGTATTTACGACACCCTGAGAAGTTGATATATCTAATATAACAGCAGAAATAATTTTCATTCTATTTCTATTCTAGACGGAAGCAAAAACGGTAGAGCAGTTAAAGGGTGGTTGTGACAGGTTGGTTACAGAGTTGGTTGGGAATGCCAGAGAATTGTTTCTTCCTGCTGCCATGTTTCTTACAGTATTCCTGTTGCTTTTTTTTTTTTTTTTTTTGCTGGCATCAAGGAACTTGAAAGAGGGAAGTCACTACCCCAACATGTTTATTTGCTCTTTAAAATCTCAGTTCTTTCTCTCATGATATAACTTAAGAGGAAAAGATAAAAGGGAGATTTTCTGCAACATCATGAATTAACATTCGTAACAGAGAAATTTGACAGGGCTGAAAATCAACCAGATGCGCTGGCTCTGTTAAAAAATGTTGTCAACACATTGAAATCTTTTCTTAATGGTTGGAAGGAAGCCTTTGCTCTGATACCTACAAGAGCTGCTCACATTCCTGGCTGCCCAGCCCCGTCCCAGGATTCCCAGGCCTCCTCTTGATACACCTAGTAAGGGCCTAATGCCTGTCCCAACAGAAATATCCAGGATCCTGCTCCAGGGCATGGCTAGTGTCCAGTCTGAAGGATCAGGGTCATGCCTTACCAATTGTTGAACATTTTGAATGGCACCTTGGAGGAATTATATACATTTCCACTTTTTCCTTTCAACAAATTGGGTAGCTCTTGCCTTTAAGGGTAGAGTTAGGGAGTTGGTGTGGTCAGAAACATACTGTTATATTTACAAAGGATAACCAACCAGGACCTACTGTACAGCATATGGAACTCTGCTCAGTGTTATATGGCAGCCTGGATGGGAGGGAAGTTTGGGGGAGAATGGATACATGAATAAGAATGGCTGAGTCCTTTTGCTCTCCACCTGAAACTATTAGAACATTGCTAATTGGCTATATTTCAGTATAAAAGATAAAAAAAGAAATTGTAGCTCTTCCTTTGAGGGTACTCAGAAACCTTCTGAGTGGTCACCATCCTCACCATCTTCATCACTCAGCTGCCTCACCTTGGTGTTTTCAAATCCCTAGTACCCTCCATCATGAACATTCTCACATGTCCCTGTTTCCATTGCTCAGTCAGGCCCGCTCCACACCTGTCATCCACAGCTACACAGGCAGGGCAATGATCATAACTCCCCACAGGCTTGCATGATGCTTTGGATCCCCCCTATTTTATGCTACTTAGGGCAAAGTTCTGGATTTCACTATCTGTCATGTAAAAGTAATGTTCATTTTTGTTATCTTACTTAATACTTTACATCATCAGCCTTTCTGTTCTAGTCCTCTCCTTCTCAGTTTTCAGTGTAATTTCAGGCATTTTGCTCACCATAGTCACTTTCTTACCTATTAGGACTTTCTTTACGTCTCTGATCTGTCCTCTCATTAAAATTCAGAATTCACACCAGGCTTCTGCTTTGATTGACTGAGTGATTCTTCTCTGGGCGCATTTTGGCAGGCATTTAATAGTAATTAAAGATTTCTCTGATCTGCTCATAGGGCTCTTGGATAATCAACAAGAAGTCACTTTGATTGATAGTCACTGTCACAAAAATAGGAAGGCAGGACCTCTGAACAAATTTCCATGAAGAAATATTCAGTAGATGAAATGTTCCAAATGAATGTCCAGACATATTTAACCTCAAAGCAGCGTTTTCTTTAAAGGACAACATGAGCTTTTATTGTCTGGCAACCAAATGAAAGTGAAGACAGGAATAGGAATTCTGAGAGTCCCTGAGGCCTGAAAAAGCCCCTGAGGTTCCCTTTCTCCTCCTCATTAGCTGGAACTCTTTGATGGTGTGAAGGATCAACTAGAAATCTATAGCAATAAAGCTGGTGGTGAGGCCATCCTGGCAGGTGAGAAATTAAGACAGGAAGTGAATCCTGCGGGCTTTAAAATAATGAGGAGAAATGGCAAAACCAACAGCAGTGGGTAAAGGGCATGAACAACTAAAGAGTCTCCATGGGTCATCATTGGAAAACATATTATTTCAGTATATATTCTCTTGATTTAGTGCCTGCTGCCTGAGGTCTGTGGTACCACTAAAGCTAATAAATCATTGGTCTGGATGACAGCCTGAGCACCTGTGTTTTATCATACAGCAGGAAACCTTGTAAATTACCAAGAGAAGCAACTAGTGACCATACAGCAGAGCTAGAATCAGTCAAAGCCTCAGTCCATTAAGCCCATTTCGTTTTATTTGCAGGTGCATTAAAAGAAATAGAGAGCACTGCAAAAAAGATGAGCCCTAGCCTTTTGATTAGTGTTTAATGAGAACGACACAGGGCCGCCAGAGCAGACTCCTAATGGCCTACAGATGGAACATGTCCACAGTGGGACCCCACCTGCTTCTACCTGCCCATTGGCTGTGGTGCAATTTAGCTTATAAAAGCAATAGGGCAACTTCAAGCGAGTGAGTTTGTGGCAGGCACAGGAACCTTGCTTTGTGCTTTTGTGCCTTTGAGCTTTGTTTCACAGAGAAAGTTAGCTGATGAATTCACTTGGTGTGTCACACTTTCCAAAACTTTTGATTCCATTACTTCCTCTCAAACAAATTGGCCAGGGAAAAGAAAATGTGTCAAAGTCAGACATACCTTCCTTAGCAAATTCATCAAAGTGAGTAAGCTCACTCATTTTACCCTTAACATTTTATTCACATTGTTTCTGTCTTGTTATGATAACTTCTGTATTCTTGAGCACTTACCAGAGGTAGAAGTAAAAAGGAAGCTTGAGACTAAAGATGTCTGCACCACTCATTTAATGGCCCTATCAGCCATAAGACACATATCCACTGGAGACAACCGGCAAGAGGGCTTTTGTCCAGGCACTTCTTGATTTCAAGTGTCCTGTCATTAAAGGAAAATCTAGTGCTCCTAATTTAGGTCAAGGTGACATTTAACTATGTGGGGCCCAGTTTTTGTTTACTTACAGGTCCTTAATCTGGGTTGAATATACGCAGTGCTATTCTGAGATATTTCTTTACACAGAAGGACTCATAATGCACCTGCTGGGCTTCCAGATACAAGACCACAAGCCCAAATTTCAGCATGCCAACTTCTGCAAGAAAGGAGAAAGGAAGCTGTGATTATCTCTAATCATCTGTACTTATAATAGCCAGATGGCCATAATTCGGCAAAAAAAACAACAGCTCGCTCTCTCTCTCTTCTCTGTCATTCTTTGAGAAACTGAGCTAGAGAGACATAAGGTAAGCATTAGTTCTTCCCTTCAAGTACGCACTCTCCGCTGAATATGGGGAGTCCTTTCTGCACATACACCATAGAATGATCTCCACTTTGTGCCTCTCTGTGAGCGACCATTCAGTCCGTTCTCAATTACTCAGGGAGAAGACTGCCCTGTTCTGAGTAATTTTCATTCTGTGTATCCCTCATACTCTGCCATCGTCTCTTCATATGCTGTCTGCTATTTCTGGTCATGCCATTGCTGGAGTGGCAAAAAGAAGCGTCACCTTTCAGCAGCCCCCTCCCTGCCAGCCGTGCCAATGGCACTTCAAGCAGGGCTGCTAGAGTAAGTGCTCCATCAACTTCCACTTCGCCAAGCTGTCAGCCCAAGATGATGTATCTACAAAGGGATTTCAGAGCTTTATAAGCAAATAATGCCTCCTCCAAAGCACATATTAACTGAGCAAACAATACGCCTTAATTCAGCGTCTGTATTTGCATATTTACACAGAAGCCCCTGCTGCTTATTTGCCTAAGATAATGAAAGAGCAACCAAGGGACTTTATCCATTGGAGCCTAAGCACACATGCAGAAAACATGATGGGTTGATTTAAAGTTTTAATTTCCTTCTTCTGTGGGGGAGAGTCATCATTTGGATTAATTTAGATAACCCATACTCTCTGGTAAAAGAAGAACTAGCCTAGGAGAGAAATTCTTATCAGTCTTTTTCTTTGCAGTGCTGCTGATTTATTTCAAGATGTTCTGCCAAGTTTACTTCAGTCTGAAATGAGGTAATGTAGAAAGACAGAGAGGCCTGATGATAGGAAAAACTGTGAAGTTCAATGAAATTTTGTAGTCACATGAAATCCTAACACTGGAAATCAGAATCATAAAGTATCTTCAGTCACAGGTGTCCATGGAATAAATGGTTACTTGCAAGCTCCCTAGGTATCTATTGGGTTGGCCTAGAAAGTTCATTCAGGTTTTTCCACATGATGTTATGGAAAAATATGAATGAATTTCTTGGCCCACTTAATAAAGAACAAAGTCAACAGAATTAATCTTTCTAGACTTTCGCAAGGAATTTTCTTTCTTTAAAACATTCCTGAAGATGATTTCTGACTATATCCTAATCAACTATGCCTCTAAAAACCCTTTTTTAGATAATTAAGCAATAGAAGCAATCATTTGTTCAACATTTCTTTTTCTCAGGTAAACTGAATTCAATTTATCATAAAATCATCAATTGAGTTGCATGAAGAAAGGTATCAAGTTTAAACAGGAAGACATAAAAATGTTTTCTATTTGCACACTAAATGATAGTGAATGCAGCAAATCATAAGGAGTCTACATAACTACTTCTAGAACTAATATGTAAACTTGGCAAAGTAAGAATATGAGATCAAGATACTAAAACTATATTTCTATATACTAGTAACAATTGGAAAAAGTAGTTCAAAAATCAATGCCATTTACACTAGTTTAAAATATCAAGACAGTGTAGTATTGAAGTAACAATGGACAAATAGATAAATGGTACAGAATGAAGTATTCAAAAATAGAGCCACACACGGTGAACATGTTTTAGATGAAAATGCAAAGCAAGTCAATGGAGAAAGAACAAGTCTTTTCAACACATAACACCAGAATATATATATGAAAAAAAAAATTGACCTCTTCCTCCTACTGTGCACAGAGATGGATATGGGTCTGAACTTAAAGCTAAAATTCTAAAGACTTTGGAAGAACAGCTAAAAGAACATTTATATGACTTGGTATAGAAAATTTTTTCAGGGAACACAAAAAGTGCTAACTAACCGTGAAATACTAACTTCACCAAAATTTAAAACTTATCCAAAGATTTTTCATTCTTTCCATTAAGAAAATGGAAAAGGAAGCTACAGATTGCAAGACAATATTTGCAATACTCTTATCTCACAAAGGACTTATATCTCAAAAATATTTGTAAAATTTAACTTTAAAAAGATCTAGAAGTCACACTTCACAAAGAAGATACAAAGAATGGCCAATAAGCACATGAAAGAAGGCCCAACATCAATAGTCATCAGGGACTGCAAATTAAAACCAGAATGAGATGTCACTTCATGCTCTCTGTGGGTGTGCGTGCGTGTGTGCCAAGTTACTTCAGTCATGTCTGACTCTTTGTGACTCTTGGACTAACCCACCAGGCTCCTCTGTCCATGGGATTCTCCACGAAAGAATAATGAAGTGGGTTGCCATGCCTCCTCCAGGGGAGCTTCCCAACCCAGGGATCAAACTTATGTTTCCTGTGGCTCCTGCATTGCAGGCAGATTCTTTACTGATGAGCTACTGGGGAAACCCTCAGAAATGAATAGGCCCAGGCTAATTTAGACCAATAAGAGGGTAGTGTTGGGACTTTGGGGAAGAAGCAACTCTCTTTCTCCTCTTGGATGAGAACAAAGACACATTTAGCCTCAGTTGGTACTGGCAGGACTCCTATTACCACAAGAAAAATCAGTCTTCCAACAAAGCCAAAACCAAGGAGAGCAGACTGGAGGGATAGAAAAAGACTGCCTCCCTACTGACAATGATACAGAAGAGTAGGATGTATATGGAGTTAAAGAAATTTTGTAGAACTATGAGCAAAGTTAAGAAGGTTTAGCACATACTCTATGGAGAGCAGCCAGGAGCTCTAATAATCCTCTCCCCACTCACCAGCACTGTCTATCCGGCAATTGAAAATGGTGTACAATAAGCCACTTTTTTGTTGTTTCAAAAATAATCTTTTGAAAAGTGCAATAGAGATGGTTCCCTTGGAAGTCTGGAAACCTGTCCCTTTTGCAGTAATATACTACAGTCAACTGTCCTAGGCACCGCTAAACAGGTGCTTTAAGCAGATAAGCCTTACCACTGGTTCATAGTCGCTACAGCAGCTAAAATTAAAAGATTCCTAGATTGGTAGCAGAAGTGTAAAATGGTACTATCACATTGGAAAACTATATGCCGATGTCTTAAGTTAAACACGTACCATATCCTATGATCTATTCCATGCTTAGATATTTACAAAAGAGAAATGAAAACAAAGATTTGTGTAGAAATGTTCTTAACAACTTTATTAATAACAACCAAAAAGTGAAAACAACCTACATGTTATCAACAGGAACATAGATAAACAAAAGGTTACATATACATATATAAAAAATGGAATTCTAATCAATATTTTTTTAATGAACTACTGATAAAGAATATACCTGCCAATGCAGGAGATGCAGGAAATGCAGGCCTCTGGGTTGGGAAGATCCCCTGGAGTAGCAAATGGCAACCCACTCCTGTATTCTTGCCTGAGAAATCCCATGGACAGAGGAGCCTGGTGGGCTACAGTCCATGGGGTCACAAACAGTCAGACATGACTGAGCAACTGAGCACACACACAATGATACCTGCTACAACATAAATAAACCACAAAAACATCACGCTTAGTCAAAAAAGACTCTATTAATCCATCACATGAATGAAGTTCAAAAACAGACAGAACTGATCTATGACCTTAGAAATCAGAGCAGTGGTTGCCTGTCAGGGGGTAGAGACTGACCGGGAGGAGGCTCAGTAGAACTTTCTGGAACTGTGAAAATGTTCTACATCTTCTTTCGGTTGTTAGTCACATGGGCAAATCATGGTCACGTCTGTTTAAACTCATTGCCTTATGAGATTTGTGCATTTTGCTGTATGTAAATTTTACCTCAATAAAAAGGAAGAAAGAAAAGTAGTCACATGGAAAATACAGAGGATCAGTTTTATATTGCCCATGCCCCAAAACATAATGTGTCATCTATAATCTAATTGCAAACTAATAATCTACTAAAATACTCATCAGATACCTCCTATATACTAGGAACATTTCTGGATGGACACATTTCTTAAATTTTATTTATTTTTAATTGGAGGATAATTGCTTTACAATGTTGTGTTGGTTTCTGCCTTGTTCTTGTTGTTGTTCAGTAGCTCAGTCATGTCCAACTCTTTGTGACCTCATGGACAGCAGCATGCCCGCCTTCCCTGTCTTTCACAATTTCCCAGGGTTTTCTCAGTCTTATGTCCATTGAGTCAGTGATGCTATAGAACCATCTCATCTTCTGTTGTTCCCCTCTCCTCCTGCCTTCAATCTTTTCCAGAATCAGGGTCTTTTCCAATGAGTCAGCTCTTCGCATCAGGTGGCCAAAGCATTAGAGCTTCGGCTTCAGCATCAGTCCTTCCAATGAATATTCATTACTGATTTCCTTTGGGATTGACTGATATGATCATCTTGCAGTCCAGCGGACACTCAAGGGTCTTCTCCAAGACCCCACTTCAAAAGCATCAATTCTTTGGCGCTCAGCCTTATTTATGGTCCAACTCTCACATCCATTCGTGACTACTGGATATACCATAGCTTTGACTAGATGGACCTTTGTTGGCAAAGTAATGTCTCTGCTTTTTAATATGCTGTCTAGGTTGGTCATAGCTTTCCTTCCAAGGAGCAAACTCCTTTTAATTTCATGGCTGCAGTCTCCATCTGCAGTGATTTTGGAGCCCAAAAAAATAAAGTCTGTCACTGTTTCCACTGTTTCCCCATCTATTTGCCATGAAGTGCATGGGGCCAGATGCCATGATCTTGGTTTTTTGAATGCTGAGTTTTAAGCCAGCTTTTTCATTCTTCTCTTTCACTTCCATCAAGAGGCTCTTTAGTTCCTCTTCGCTTTCTGCCATAATGGTAGTTTCTGCCTTACATCAACTTAAATCAGCCATAGGTATACTTATGTCCCCTCCCTCTTGAACCCCCCACCCCATCCCACCCCTCTATGTTGTCACAGAACACCAGGTTGAGCTCCCTGAGTCATACTGCAAATTCCCACTGGCCATCCATTTTATTAATACATATAGTAATATATATGTCTCAATGCTACTCTCTCCATTCATTCCACCCAATCCTTCCCTTGCTGTGTCCACAAGTCTGTTCTCTATGTCTGTGTCCCTACTACTACTGTACAAACAGGTTCATCAGGACTATCTTTCTGGGCTTTCCAGGTGATGCTAGTGGTAAAGAACCCATCTGTCAATGCAGGAAACATAAGAGACATGGACTCAATCTCTGGGAAGATACCCTGGAGGAAGAAATAGCAACCCACTCCAGTATTCTTGCCTGGAGAATCACATGAACAGAGGAGTGTGGAGGGCTACAGTCTGAGGGTCACAAAGAGCTGGACGTGACTTAGCATCCAGAGTACCATTTTTCTAGATTCCATATATATGTGTTAATATATGATATTTGTTTTTCTCTTTCTGACTTATTTCATTCTATATAACAGGCACAGTTGGGCACATTTAATGGATTTTTTTTTTTCATTTTATCCTCATGGTAACCATATGAAAGCATATTTTTTATCATTACCTCCACATTACAGGTGAGAAACTTGAGGCTCAGAGATTAAGTAATTTATTCTGGTTCACATAGCTAACAGGTAAAGACATATTTGTACCTCACTACCTAACTACAGAAACTAAGCTCTTATATATACGATCTGCTGCTGCTGCTGCTACTGCTAAGTCACTTCAGTCGTGTCCAACTCTTTACAACCCCACAGACAGAAGCCCACCAGGCTCCCCTGTCCCTGGGATTCTCCAGTCAAGAACATTGGAGTGGATTGCCATTTCTGTCTCCAACACAGGAAAGTGAAAAGTGAAAGTGAATTCGCTCAGTTGTGCCTGACTCGTAGCAACCCCATGGACCACAGCCCACCAGGCTCCTCTGTCCATGGGATTTTCCAGGCAAGAGTACTGGAGTGGAGTGCCATTGCTTTCTCCAATAAGATCTGCAGATCATTTGAAAAGCACTTAGGGCTTTAAAATGGGTTCAATACCAACACTTCAATCAATGAGAATCTTGATTAGAAAAAGATATACAGTATCTAAGAAGTGAAAGGTTTAAGAAAAAAAGAATGCATAAGTTTAGTGAATTCAACAAAACACTAATCGTGATGATAAAGATTGCTGAGATTTGTTGAGCACTACCTATATGTCAGACATCACCTAAGCACTTAAATTTTAACTCATTGAATCCTCAAAATGGCTCTATGAAGTAAGCATTATTATCCTTACTTTTACAGATGAGGAAACTGAAAAGGGAGATTTTCAGTCATTCAGTCAAGTAGCAAAGATCCTCAAGATTGTGAGGAAGAACAGACAAAATAAAGCGACGAAATCAGCAGGACGTTTACATTCCTGAAAACTCAAAAGTGAAATGTTATCACCCAAGAACGCAGGTGAAAACTAGCCTTGTTAAGAATGTCATAATGAGAGAATCTACAGAGTGAGTAGAGAGTAATCAGTTCAGCTCAGTTCAGTCCATCAGTCGTGTCCGACTCTTTGTGACCCCATGAGTCACAGCACGCCAGGCCTCCCTGTCCAACACCAACTCCTGGAGTTCACTCAGACTCCCGTCCGTCGAGTCAGTGATGCCATCCAGCCATCTCATCCTCTGTCGTCCCCTTCTCCTCCTGCCCCCAATCCCTCCCAGCATCAAAGTCTTTTCCAATGAGTCAACTCTTCGCATGAGGTGGCCAAAGTACTAGAGTTTCAGCTTTAGCATCATTCCTTCCAAAGAAATCCCAGGGCTGATCTCCTTCAGAATGGACTGGTTCGATCTCCTTGCAGTCCAAGGGACTCTCAAGAGTTTTCTCCAACACCACAGTTCAAAAGCATCAATTCTTCAGCGCTCAGCCTTCTTTGCAGTCCAACTCTCACATCCATACATGACTACTGGAAAAATCATAGCCTTGACTGCTGAGTCGCTTCAGTCGTGCCCGACTCTTAGCGACCCCATGGACTGCAGCCTACCAGGCTCCTCCCTCCATGGAATTTTCCAGGCAAGAGTACTGGAGTAGGTTGCCATTCCCTTCTCCATAGCCTTGACTAGACGGACCTTAGTTGACAAAGTAATGTCTCTGCTTTTGAATATGTTATCTAGGTTGCTCATAACCTTTCTTCCAAGGAGTAATCGTCTTTTAATTTCATGGCTGCAATCACCATCTGCAGTGATTTTGGAGCCCCAAAAAATAAAGTCTGACACTGTTTCCACTGTTTCCCCATCTATTTCCCATGGAGTGATGGGACCAGATGCCATGATCTCCGTTTTCTGAATGTTGAGCTTTAAGCCAACTTTTTCACTCCCCTCTTTCACTTTCATTGAAAGGCTTTTTAGTTCCTCCTCACTTTCTGCCATAAGGGTGGTGTCATCTGCATATTTAAGGCTATTGATATTTCTCCTGGCAATCTTGATTCCAGCTTGTGTTTCTTCCAGTCCAGCGTTTCTCATGATGTATTCTGCATATAAGTTAAATAAGCAGGGTGACAATATACAGCCTTGACGTACTCCTTTTCCTATTTGGAACCAGTGTGTTGTTCCATGTCCAGTACTAACTGTTGCTTCAGGAATGGAGCAATACATGTTCCAGCTATATTCACCTTCAGGGAAGACTTTACACAGGGATTTATGCATCAGCTAGAGGATGTTTCCACAAGAGGCTGGGCTCAGTTACACATTATGATTAAATTATCTCTGCCTGCAAGAATTTCTGAAGTATCATCAAGCCACTGTAGCTCAAATGGACATGGTCTTAGGTTTTAATGTAAAACAGCTAGGTGTTTGTGAATTCACATAACTTCACTTGTTCTACCAGCAGCTACTGCTGCGTGAAGTGAAACCCCAGTCGAGGGAACAGTAAAACACGTTCTCCCCATGTGGTGGCTGGCAGTGTGGGTTTGTGGCTGCCAGGACTCTCTCCCTGGCCTTGCAGCCAGCAAGGCAATTTGAGACCACTCAGTGGGGTGAGCCTGGTAGTCAGGGAAACAAATATGAAAATAAGAATGTCTTTTATTATAAGACTATAAAATCATCCCAACTTCAAAATTTTGAGTCAGCAGATAGTGTAATGCAAAACAAGTCAGCTTCCCCATGCAGCTCTGCTCTGCCTCCTGCCTTGACATGTGTCAGGAAGTACGACAGCAGAAGGAGCCAAGCCCAAGTTACTCCTAATAGCTGAGCAAGAAGGCAAATGAACTTCAAATTTTTTCCTTACCACTTATTCTAGGCTTCAGGCTGAGGAAAAGGTATCAGCTCAGTAGGCAGAGAAAGTAATGCAGCCTTGCTTGACTTTCCTACTCCAAGAACACTGGGCGAACATAAGGACTTGTTTCTGATATACGAGTAGAAAAAATGAAGGATGGCAAAGTCAAATCTAGAGGTAAATAGTTAAGATTTTAATAGGCTAACTATAAGCATATGGCCTAGGCAAAAGTGAAAAAACATCTAATGGCAAGTATTCTTCTCTTTTTTGGGAAATTTGAGAAGCTGTAGGTAACCAATTTAGGAAGGAAACTAAAGAAAAAAAATGGTTTCTAACCCACTAGTTTTCATTTCTCTGTGCTTCTAGAATATATTGAAATTCATTTCTTGAAGAAGCATTCCATAATGACAATGATGAGGACAATATATTTTGATTTGATTATTGTGAGAATGAAACAATACCATCCCAATTATTTTTTAATCACTAGAAGTACCTGATGCAACCAGGTACATCTTTAATATAAAGCATATGAGTGTTTTCTCTGTATAAAGCCAGGACATACATATAATGTGACACTGGAGGTGGCATGGCAATTAGGGTATAATTGCTGTAATTACTGATGGAATTACTCATATTCCTCTATGCTACTTTCTCTAATTGTCTTGGTTTAATGAAAATGTGTATTTTTGCAATGAACAGGATGTGGCCATCATTTGGCTGCCTGCCTGGGATGATGTACAGTGGCTGTCCCTTGAATGAACATAGAGCAGAGAGGTCACCACTTGTTTGCAGGAAGAAGAGGTTTCTGGAACACAACAGGCAATTTAAATGCATGTCATGAACATCCTGCAAAAACTCACAGATGGGTTTCATTGGAAGAAATATAACAGTAGGGGGGACATTATCCTAGAAGGAGCCCAATAGCTTTACAGTCTTCAGACTTTAATGAGAATGACTTGTAAAAATAGTACAAAGGTTTCATACTGTTTGTCCATTCTTATTCTAGTCTCTGACTCAAAATGGATTCAAAACAGCTCCATTTATCTTGGTTTTGTTACACTATTCATCATAAAAACGATGCCTAAAAGACTGGTACTTTAAACATTCTGAAAATGACAAGACTTGAAAGAAGCCTACTGTCACTCTTTTTACTTCATGCATTTTAAATACCTTGGAAACTTAATTGGTAGGCTATGCTGCCTATTTATTCATTTATTAGCCACCTAAACAGAGGTTAAGTAGCTACCCATTGAACACAGAATATATGGCCGTTCAAAACATATATCTAATATATCCAGTTTTGTCTTAGGAGTAAAAGGTATCTAGTAAATCCAGGTAATTATTGATATCACAGTTTTTTAGTATCACTAATCAAAATCTATGCAAACTTTATGATGAAATGAAGTGAAGTCGCTCAGTCATGTCTGACTCTTTGCGACCCCATGGACTATAGCCTACCAGGCTCCTCCATCCATGGGATTTTCCAGGTAAGAGTACTGGAGTGGGTTGCCATTTCCTTCTCCAGGGGATCTTCCCGACCCAGGGATCAAACCTGGGTCTCCCACACTGTAGGCAGATGTTTTATCCTCTGAGCCGGGAAATTGTCTTGATTCAATCACTTGACAGTTCAGAAGATCTGCTGTCTGGGCCTGTATTAGTTTCCTATGGCTTACAAATTACTACAATATTAGTGTCTTGAAAAAATACAAAATTATTATTATTTTACTGCCATGGAAATCAGAAGTCTAGGGTCAATAGAACTACATGCCTACTGAAGTTCTAGTGAAGAATTTGCTTCCTTGCTTTTCGCAGCTTGACTCATGGCCACGTCGCTCCAGGCTCTGCATCGCTTCCAATCATCTGGCCTCATGCTTACAAGGACCCTAGAGATTACGTTGAGCACATCCAGATAATCTGGGATAATCTCTTTGTCTCAAAGTCATTGACTTCGTCACATCTGCAAATTCTCTTCCCCATATAAGGTAATATAGTTACAAGGTTCTAGGGATTAGTATCGGAGAAGGCAATGGCACCCTACTCCAGTACTTTTGTCTGGAAAATCCCATGGATGGAGGAGCCTGGAAGGCTGCAGTCCATGGGGTAACTGAGGGTCGGACACGACTGAGTGACTTCACTTTCACTCTTCACTTTCATGCATTGGAGAAGGAAATGGCAACCCACTCCAGTGTTCTTGCCTGGAGAATCCCAGGGATGGGGTAGCCTGGTGGGCTGCCGTCTATGGGGTCGCACAGAGTCAGACACGACCAAAGTGACTTAGCAGTAGCAGCAGAGATTAGTATGGGGACATTTAAGGGGGTCCCTTATTCTGCCTACCATAAGGCTTCTTTTTCTATCTTAAAATGGAGGCAGAGGATTTCTCTGCCTCCACTTTTTAAATACATCGATAGTTTCTGAAGAGAAGTCAATCACTATTAACTCAATTTTTATAGACCCAAAAACTGTCAGAAATTGTGTGTTTAAGATGTCTATTACAGAGCTAGTTTCTACTTCTTTCAGTTCTTACTACTGCCCACTCAATGGTTCCGACATGAATGTCAGCACCAAGAAAACATGCACCCAGATGTGAAGTGAAAGTTGCTCAGTCGTGTCTGACTCTTTGTGACCCCATGGACCATAGTCCATGGAATTCTCCAGGCCAGAGTACTGGAGTGGGTAGCCGTTCCCTTCTCCAGGGGTTCCTAAATGAAATACACTAAAATCCATCTGTTACCTTCTACCTGCCTCCATATACTGACATAACCGTTAGGTTCTTTCCCCTAAGCATTCAAGCTTTTGACTTTCCTACTGCAGGTCTTCTGAAGTCCCTTATCCCTTTCTATGAGATCTTTTTCATTCTTTGTAGATTCCCCTCCAGGAAAGGTTGGAGTCCATGGCAATTCCAAACTCCCCCCTTCCTCATTGAATGCAGATTGAATAACAAACTGAGCAAAGTTAAATCAGAAATAAATGTTCTTATGTGTTTCTATATCTCAGAGTACATTTTGTTTCCATAAAAGGTATCCATATAAGTGTCAGAAATGAAATAAAGATATAAGTTCCACAACAGGAAAAAATTCCTGAGTAGGAAAATAAACAATAATCCTGGATAAATATTCCTAGAGAGGTCCACACCAGTCCAATACCAGTCCCACAGTGACTGGTCACTTCTTCTCAATGAATATGTAGAAATTAAATATGTCAGCATAGATGACAGAGTAACTAACAGATAATGAGTAATCAACGAGGTCATCACCTAACTGCATATCAGCTGGGATGAATTTATATAAACACAACCTAATACAATACTGTGTGCTGTAGGTCAAACTGACAGGATCAGTGACAAATGATCTTGATTTTTACATATTTTAAATGCCTTGGAAACTTAAACTGGCAGGAAATCCTATTTATTTATTTTATCAATCTGCTGGTAAAATTAAATAAAAATTTAAGGAACATTCATTATAATCCAAACACTGTTTCAATAAGTATGAATGTTGTGCACATCCCTAAGATTTAGTTCTATAAAGCTGTAAATTCAGAAGCATTTATTTATTTATCCAAGCACTGGATTAGGTATATAAAGATAATAACCCCTGCCTCCACAGAGGGCTAACATTCTGGTGAGGAACATAGACAATGCACATGATAAAAAAAGAGAGAGAGAGAGATTAGGTAATGTTATGTTCTAAGGGTAAAAATAAAACAGACAAGGGGATGTGAACTCTTGAGAGTGTGAGGAGGTTATATTTTGGACAGGGTAGTCAAGGAAGGAGTCACTGAAATGGTTATCTTAGGGAAGATGGAAAATACGTGACATCAATTAGCCATGCAGGTATCTGGAAAGGGGGCATTCCACACACAGGGGATAGAAATTTCGAAGATCCTGGACTGCTGATAGAAGCAGGAAGGTCAGTGGCGGGAGCTGAGAGAGACAGATGGAAGTGACAGTAATCAAATCAGAAGTAAAATGAGGAGCAGATGCCATGGAGTGTGTAGGTCATGATCATGATTTATTCTGAATGAAATACGAAGGCACTCAAGTATTCTGCACTTCAATGGGATGACATAATCTGACCCATGCTCAACAGGGTCAGTCTGGCCTCACCATTGAAACTAAAGGAAGATAAGCTCAGAATTCGGGAACCAGCCTGAGAGCTAATGCAATAATCCAGAAATGATGGTGGCTTGTGCCAGGCTGGTGCCAGTAGAGGTGGTGAAAAATGGTCAAATTCTGACAGAGAAGAGTTCAAAGGATTTGCTGGAAAACTAGATTTGGAGTGTGAGAGAGAGATGAATCAAGGATTACTCTGAGGTTTGGGGCTGAACAACTAGGAAAATGTAATTGTCATAACTGAGACGGAAAAGACTGTAGGAAAAACTGATTTGTGAGGTCAAAGTGTATTGGGCACCAATTTCAGCCTTTGTGGATGGGGCAGGTTCCTTCCTTACATACCACCAACCAACTGTGGGGACACCAGCTGGTGTCCTATAATTTAACTCAACTCTGATATTATATACCTGAAGATAACATTACGGAGAAGGCAATGGCACCCCACTCCAGTACTCTTGCCTGGGAAATTCCATGGACGGAGGAGCCTGGTGGGCTACAGTCCATGGGGTCGCTAAGAGTTGGACACGACTGAGCGACTTGACTTTCACTTTTTACTTTCATGCATTGGAGAAGGAAATGGCAACCCACTCCAGTGTTCTTGCCTGGAGAATCCCAGGGACAGAGGAGCCTGGTGGGCTTCCGTCTATGGGGTCGCACAGAATTGGACACTACTGACGCGACTTAGCAGCAGCAGCAGTAGCAGAAGATAACATTAGATTCCACATGTTAAGGGCAGGCTCAATTCTATAAGAATCCCCCACCCCAACTTCAGATGCCAGTCACAAGCCCAAGTACTTTCTGTGCTTTTAACAAATTGGCCATAAATCAGAGGTTTCCATGACCCANAATTGGACACTACTGACACGACTTAGCAGCAGCAGCAGTAGCAGAAGATAACATTAGATTCCACATGTTAAGGGCAGGCTCAATTCTATAAGAATCCCCCACCCCAACTTCAGATGCCAGTCACAAGCCCAAGTACTTTCTGTGCTTTTAACAAATTGGCCATAAATCAGAGGTTTCCATGACCCATCCTTCCTTGGGTTAGATTAATTTGCTAGAGTGGCTCACCAAACTCAGGGAATATTTTACTCAATAGATCACCAGTCTATTACACAAGGGTATAATTCAGGAATGGCCAGAAGGAAGAGATACATGGGGCAAGGAGGGAAAGAGTGAGGCACTTTCATGCCATCTCTAGGCACACCACTCTTTCCAACTCGCCATGCGTTCACCAAGCTGGAATCTCTTTGATCTCTTTCTTTTAGGGATTTAATGGAAGCTCCATTTCATAAGTCTAATTGATTAAATCATTGGCCATTGGCAACTGAACTCAGTATTTAGCCCTTATCCACTCCCTGGAAGTAAGGGGTGAGACAGAGTTTCAACTTCTAATCACAAGGCTGGTTCTGGCAACCAGCTCTTACCCTTTGGTGCATTCCAGTCACCTCATTCGTGTAACAAAAGGCCTTTCTCTCTCTTCGTTTAGGAAGTCCTAAGGGTTTTAAGAGCTCTGGGCCAGAAATGGGGACAAAGACCAAAGACCAAATATACATTTCTTAAAATAAATCACTATAATGGAAATTCAAGAGCCCAGTCTGGGATATGTTTAGCTTGAAATGCCTATTATACAGCCAATTAAAGACATCGAGAAGCCACTTAAATATATGGCTTGGAGACATATTCAGCTGTAGGCTGCCATCCACCTGGCTGGCAGGGAATCCAACCTCAGTCATTATCAGGGTAATTTTCCTCTCCATTGGATATTAGGATCACAGGCTTACATTACGCCAGAAACCAGGAAGGACACGTCCTTACTCTATGCACATCCCAGCATTGTAGTTGTTTCTTTTCCTCTTTGCTGCTGTCAAGAACTTGTACTTGAGTCATTGCCCATAGGCTTGTCCACGTGCATGACCTTCTCAAAGATTCTGAAGCAAAAGTATCTCTAGAGAGAGAAGGGAAATGTAGGCCTTTCAAAAGGTCTTTCCTTGAGATTTTTCCATAGAGTAAGAATGGGGAAAAGAGATACTATTACCAGTTAATGTTTTTAAAAATCTAAACAAAACTCTCATTTACACTAAGACTATGCACACCCTTGAGTATGTCTTTCTCTTTTACCATTCAGTGTTTAGGTTTATATGTCTATTCAAGTCTGTTAGTTTATTTGACTACAACATGATGAAGAAACATGAAGCTCAGGAAAGTTCAGGGGTTGACCAGTGCTCACACAACAAAAAGAAATAGTATCTTTGGATTAAATGACTGCACATAAAACCTAGCACCCAAATTTGAAGTCAGGTATCCAGGTCTTTCTTTTTAGTGCTCATTTACCTTATCACAAGTTGTCGCCTTCAAGTGAATAGATGGAAATGATTTGAATCTAGCCTATTAATCATTTAAATGTAAATGAGTGCTTCAGAACTTATATACTTACAGTATATGTCGTGGTCCATGCACAGGTTGGAAAAGAATTTCCAAATATGAGGCAGAATGACAGGGAAATAAAGTTTATTAGAGTGGGAGACACTTAGAACAGCGAGCCAGCTCAAGAGAGAACCGACCTTGGACAGGGGTCCTTAGTCCATTTTTATACCCAGGGTACAAGGAGTGGGATAGGGGTTTTGTGGGTCATTTGCTGATTGGATGAGGCATGTATACTGGGTGGGGGAAGAGTAGGGCAAATACCTTCTTCCTACTGGGTAGGAGGGGAGACAGGTTATACTGTTACATTAATAGTCAGAACATGGGGAAGGGAAAGATAATAAGAGTCTGGGTTTCTGTTCCTGCATCCCAAGACCCTTCTTGGTCTTATCTGCTCTTTCATCCTTGGATCACCACAGTATATAAGTATAGAATAATGCTTCTGATATATTTCCAATTTAAAAACAGGTTCTCATTGTACCAAGGGTTTCCCAGGTAGCTCAAGTGGTAAAGAATCGTTTGCCAATGCAGGAGCCACAGGAGACATGGGTTCCATCTCTGGGTCAGGAAGATCCTTTGGAGAAGAAAATGGCAAACTACTCCAGTATTCTTGCCTGGAGAATCCCATGGACAGAGGAGCTACAGTCCATAAGTTAGACACAACTTAGCAACTACACCACTACCACCCATTGTACCAAAATGTATTGTACTCATTAAATAATCTAACCAAACCCAACATTTTAATCAATCCATCTCATTTATCTACTATATGAGAAAGTAAATATCCTTTTTTTTAACTGTATGTTCAAGATCTGATGTTAGAAATCTTTACTTGTCATTAAGGTGGCTCTTTTTTTTTTCTCATAAGTAAAACTTACTTCAAAGATATTTTCAAAAGATAGCTATTCATTTCAGCTGAAAAGCATTAGACCTTTAAATTCAAAAAATATTTCACTGAGCTTCTTCCGAAGCAAAATTTCTTAAAGTACTCAACCAACTTGTGAAATAAGTTTTATATAAGCTTTCACTGATTCTAGGCAACAACATTTTGACAAACAAGTTTAGCATTGAAACTAACAGTTGCAATTCAATAGAAAGTTCTCTCTTTTTCATTTTAATAACATTTCTGCACAATTCCAAAATGATAGGGTCCCTGTTATTCTGGGTACAATGCTCATTACTCATGTCTGCTGGGGCATTACTGGATGTATACTTTGGAATAAAGAGGGCTTTTACAATGTCTAATATGATGTCCTTTGCAATCTGTTATTAGCCTGTGCATTGCCTTGCCAGTTAATCTTCCCATTACAAAATTTGAAAATCTGACAACCCAGAGNTATCAGGGTAATTTTCCTCTCCATTGGATATTAGGATCACAGGCTTACATTACGCCAGAAACCAGGAAGGACACGTCCTTACTCTATGCACATCCCAGCATTGTAGTTGTTTCTTTTCCTCTTTGCTGCTGTCAAGAACTTGTACTTGAGTCATTGCCCATAGGCTTGTCCACGTGCATGACCTTCTCAAAGATTCTGAAGCAAAAGTATCTCTAGAGAGAGAAGGGAAATGTAGGCCTTTCAAAAGGTCTTTCCTTGAGATTTTTCCATAGAGTAAGAATGGGGAAAAGAGATACTATTACCAGTTAATGTTTTTAAAAATCTAAACAAAACTCTCATTTACACTAAGACTATGCACACCCTTGAGTATGTCTTTCTCTTTTACCATTCAGTGTTTAGGTTTATATGTCTATTCAAGTCTGTTAGTTTATTTGACTACAACATGATGAAGAAACATGAAGCTCAGGAAAGTTCAGGGGTTGACCAGTGCTCACACAACAAAAAGAAATAGTATCTTTGGATTAAATGACTGCACATAAAACCTAGCACCCAAATTTGAAGTCAGGTATCCAGGTCTTTCTTTTTAGTGCTCATTTACCTTATCACAAGTTGTCGCCTTCAAGTGAATAGATGGAAATGATTTGAATCTAGCCTATTAATCATTTAAATGTAAATGAGTGCTTCAGAACTTATATACTTACAGTATATGTCGTGGTCCATGCACAGGTTGGAAAAGAATTTCCAAATATGAGGCAGAATGACAGGGAAATAAAGTTTATTAGAGTGGGAGACACTTAGAACAGCGAGCCAGCTCAAGAGAGAACCGACCTTGGACAGGGGTCCTTAGTCCATTTTTATACCCAGGGTACAAGGAGTGGGATAGGGGTTTTGTGGGTCATTTGCTGATTGGATGAGGCATGTATACTGGGTGGGGGAAGAGTAGGGCAAATACCTTCTTCCTACTGGGTAGGAGGGGAGACAGGTTATACTGTTACATTAATAGTCAGAACATGGGGGAGGGAAAGATAATAAGAGTCTAGGTTTCTGTTCCTGCATCCCAAGACCCTTCTTGGTCTTATCTGCTCTTTCATCCTTGGATCACCACAGTATATAAGTATAGAATAATGCTTCTGATATATTTCCAATTTAAAAACAGGTTCTCATTGTACCAAGGGTTTCCCAGGTAGCTCAAGTGGTAAAGAATCGTTTGCCAATGCAGGAGCCACAGGAGACACGGGTTCCATCTCTGGGTCAGGAAGATCCTTTGGAGAAGAAAATGGCAAACTACTCCAGTATTCTTGCCTGGAGAATCCCATGGACAGAGGAGCTACAGTCCATAAGTTAGACACAACTTAGCAACTACACCACTACCACCCATTGTACCAAAATGTATTGTACTCATTAAATAATCTAACCAAACCCAACATTTTAATCAATCCATCTCATTTATCTACTATATGAGAAAGTAAATATCCTTTTTTTTAACTGTATGTTCAAGATCTGATGTTAGAAATCTTTACTTGTCATTAAGGTGGCTCTTTTTTTTTTTCTCATAAGTAAAACTTACTTCAAAGATACTTTCAAAAGATAGCTATTCATTTCAGCTGAAAAGCATTAGACCTTTAAATTCAAAAAATATTTCACTGAGCTTCTTCCGAAGCAAAATTTCTTAAAGTACTCAACCAACTTGTGAAATAAGTTTTATATAAGCTTTCACTGATTCTAGGCAACAACATTTTGACAAACAAGTTTAGCATTGAAACTAACAGTTGCAATTCAATAGAAAGTTCTCTCTTTTTCATTTTAATAACATTTCTGCACAATTCCAAAATGATAGGGTCCCTGTTATTCTGGGTACAATGCTCATTACTCATGTCTGCTGGGGCATTACTGGATGTATACTTTGGAATAAAGAGGGCTTTTACAATGTCTAATATGATGTCCTTTGCAATCTGTTATTAGCCTGTGCATTGCCTTGCCAGTTAATCTTCCCATTACAAAATTTGAAAATCTGACAACCCAGAGGGATTGAAATGCAGTGTGATACAATATTAGAAATAGCTATATGGAAATGAAGTAAGGATAACAAATGTTACAGATTGGTACATAAAATAAGGACTTCGAAAAATGTTTGTTCTGGAGATCTCTCAATACTTTAACCATAAAAGAAACAAGGGCAACAAACAAGCAGGGAGACCAGAGAATCATTAACTTGACCACAGGCGAGGAATAAAATAAAACCAGCAGTTTTTACGGTATTTCTTGGAAGCTCTCCAACACAATTAAAAATCAAATTAATATACACACCAGCTCTCTATTTACCTGCCCTGTCACCTGAGAGCAGAAGAGGCCGATGCACTTCGTCAGTCATCCCCAGAACTGCACAGCACCATTAATATTACCGCTTGTTTATGTGTTATGGTTGGTCCCTTTGCTTCTGTGTACTTTGCTGCCATCTCCAGGAAACTGTGATGACAAGAACAGTCCAAACTAGAAGGCTGTTACA
This sequence comes from Neotragus moschatus, assembly GCA_006410615.1. Taxonomy (NCBI): domain Eukaryota; kingdom Metazoa; phylum Chordata; class Mammalia; order Artiodactyla; family Bovidae; genus Neotragus; species Neotragus moschatus. The sequence goes on along the minus strand of SJYA01002338.1, from coordinate 121,320 downwards.
GCCCTAGAAAAAACTCTTGGGGTTTTTGAAAGTGACTGCATTTGAAAGCATCTTTAATAGAAAGTCCTTTGGAAATTCAAAATATTTGCACCTATCAATGGTATTAGATCACAGATACAATATATATTGGTTATTTGTAACTAAAAAATCACACTTTAAAACAAGTTTCATTAGCAAAATGCCAAATTCACAAGAAATCCCATTAAAATAACGTGTCTAATTCCCATACTGTTAAAGATAATAGAAAAATACTTTGTCATGAATATCTTTATTGCTATAACAGGCCAAAGAATTAATGGTAAATTGGTCTACATTGATTATATTGAATTACTATAAATTCAAATCCTTTTCTGGTGAACAAGTTCTCTAAAGGAGATAGTGCACACTGAAATTCCATTTGCTAGTGACCATAAAAGAGGGTAATTTATCTAGAGGCAGGGATTTGTGGGTTTCTAGAAAAAAGAGTCTAAATCAGGGAGGCTGAGGATCAGTGCTAAGGATTTTAAGTTTGGTAAACTTCTACTTGTAGGATGGTTACTGCCAGACAGGCCCCCTTCACTGGCATATAAAGAAAAAGGAAACAATCCTTCTAGCACTCAGGGAAAACTGAAGGTTCTTCTCAGCCAGGAACAGACAGCAAGTGCATTGAGGTTCAGTGTCATGTATGACAAGGCACAGACTCTGTTCACAGTGTCAGTGCAGGGAAGGCTAGCCTGTGACTGACCAACCTGGGAAAGAGAGAGTGCCTGCTCTGACTTTAATTATTTATGTTTGGTCAAAAAGGTACAAGATAATAACTGAAGAACTCTTTATTTCATAGATGACATTTGATATCTGAACAATATATGTCCACACTTAAGATAAAGTAATGGATATCTGACCATGCTTTTCATCTTTTAATAAAAGACCATGCACTAATCCTTAGATATTCTGGTAAAAGGTGTATCTTCAATGCCCAGTAGAAAAGAATAGACCTCTAATATACTCAAGGAATTCTTAACATGGGAAATCNTTTGATATCTGAACAATATATGTCCACACTTAAGATAAAGTAATGGATATCTGACCATGCTTTTCATCTTTTAATAAAAGACCATGCACTAATCCTTAGATATTCTGGTAAAAGGTGTATCTTCAATGCCCAGTAGAAAAGAATAGACCTCTAATATACTCAAGGAATTCTTAACATGGGAAATCTAGGTAGTCCATGCTTTAGATCAGAATTTACATTATCTTTTCCCCTTCTTGAATGGCAATATCTTTTACAAAAGGGACAGTATCTTACTTAGTTCCTAGCAAAATGTATGGCATTATAGACAATCTTTTTTTTTTNGCAGTGGGATTGCTGGGTCATAAGGCAGTTTATAGACAATCTTTAAATGCTTCTTGAACTGAAATAAATATAATAAACATGTCACTAAAGGTTATTTGTTGATGATGACTTATAACACTTCTAAAATAACATTCCCAATCCTTGGGACAACTGCCATTGTTTTGAAGCAAACTGCTACACCTTTGGAGGAAGGAAAGATATCTCACAAGCATACTTCTCTATAGAAAGTAAGCCACAATCAATGTGCAAATAAATGTGAGTGGTATAAGTTAATACTAATAGTTTTTCTAATCCTATTTTTTTTAATACTGAAAAAAATGTCTAANAACTGCCATTGTTTTGAAGCAAACTGCTACACCTTTGGAGGAAGGAAAGATATCTCACAAGCATACTTCTCTATAGAAAGTAAGCCACAATCAATGTGCAAATAAATGTGAGTGGTATAAGTTAATACTAATAGTTTTTCTAATCCTATTTTTTTTAATACTGAAAAAAATGTCTAACAATGGACTCAATTTTCTTGAAAATATTAAGGATAAAAAATTAACAGTCATAAGGAAAATATCAACAGAATGAGTCAGTCAATTAAAGATTCCTTGATAGAAAAGAGGCCTTGACTCGGAAAACAAACCAGGGAAAACTAGGTAAAATGTATCCTTTCAGCACATACAGTATACAACAGGTAACAGACAAATGGGAGGCAGTGATCCCACTGCGCACAGAATACCCAAAAGGGAGACCAATTAGATTTACCAGAAGACTTCGAACTTTTTTGAAGAATAAAAGACTGATGGTTCATAAATTTGTAAACTACAAGCTTGGTAAATACAAGCTTGGTATTTGAAAAATACAAGCTTGGTTTGCCATAGACATCATCAAATTTACTTTATAAATAAAATGGTCTACAGCACCCAGACCAGGAAAATGAGCAATTCTTGAGGTCTATACATTTTTTTCTATCCATTGTCTTTAGATTAGACCAAAGGAGTGGAAAAGGCAGTTCCCTTCACTATAAATTAGTCTAAAATGTAATCAGGCTTTTGGCTGACATCTGCCCAGAAAACAGCTCTTCCAGCAGAGCTGCCAAACACTGCTTTCTGTAAATGGACCCATGTTGAATAAATGAAGGGGTCAGTCCTTGTCCTAGTCTGATAAGTAGCCTCCATCCCATTAAGCACAAGACACAAGAAGAGGCATATCCCCACAATTCTAATATACCAGCTGTCCTAATTATTATAGAAAGAAAATTGATATCTTAATACTGATTTTAGTAGGCATGAGAAAAGAAAATTTTTAGTGGGTCAGCTGCATAACAGACCCTGTTTACCAACACTTTTATACATCTAAACTATAAGAAATATATCTATGAAAGATACATTGGCACACCCCAATGTGCCCAATGAATGCATGTGCTAATGTTCAGGGTGTGTAACATATTTCCAAAAGATATGAAGATTCCCCCTAAACCCTAAATTTGCCCCAAAACTAATGGCAAAAAAGCAATATTCAACCCAGAAAATAATTTTCATTAATTATACTATCCTTTCAGGTTATTTCCCCTTCTATAGGCTATAATATTAGTCATTTTTATGCAGTAATTTCATGGACTTGTTAGGAGGATGAAATAATATACACACAAAGTGCTTATAACTGTAAAAGAGGTATAAAAAGTTTGTTGTTATGGGGAGGGAGGTGGGAGGGGGGTTCAGGATGGGGAACATGTGTACACCCATGGCGGATTCATGTTGATGTGTGGCAGAACCAATACAATATTGTAAAGTAATTAGCCTCCAATTAAAATAAATAAATTTAAATTTTTTAAAAAAGTTTGTTTTTATTTTTACTGAGTAGAAAGGTACTTCTCCCCAGCCTTCTCAGGTTCTCAAAATTGTGTCTCAAATATAAACATATACCAAAATAAACTGATGTACATATTTAAACTGATGGCATTATGAGACAACAAATTGAAAAGAGAATGCTCCGTCAGTTAAGATGAAGCATCAAAGTTTTCTGTGGACATTACATTTTAGATTTAGGAGAACTCATCCTTGATGGATATTTCAGGAACAAATTATCCTCTCAAAGCTGAAGAAAGGAAGAGAGGGACAAAATGTAGCATAATAGTAATTTTCCCCAATAATTACATATATTCAATTCAATTACCAAGGAGTTTCTTGAAGAACTGGAAAAATATTTTAAAAGTTGAGAAAGAAGAATCAATATGTGATTGTTGCCATGATACTTGGGGGTGAGAAGGAGAAAAGAATAGCGAAATTGTACCTACAAAACATTTAAATAATTAAACTACACTGATGAAATCAGTATGGGCTTCCTAAGAGGCTCAGGGGTAAAGAATCTGCCTGCAATGCAGGAGATGTAGGAGACACAGGTTTGCTCTCTGAGTGAAGATCCCCTGGAGAAGGAAATGGTAACCCACTCCAGTATTCCTAAGAAATTCCATGGACAGAGGAGCCTAGCGGGCTACAGTACATGGAGTTGCAAAAGTCAGACATGACAGAGCACTCACAATGAAATCAGTATAATATTGGCATAGAAAGAGCCAAATAGATAAATGAAACAGAAGAGAAAATCCAAAGCAGATCCAAGTATACCTAATAATGATATATGATAAAGGAAGCACTTCAATCTGTTGGAAAAGAGAGTTTTTGTATAATTGTGTACATAAATGGAAAAAATTAAAGACAGACTTTCACTTCATATAAAAACAAATTTCAGATGGTTTTATAACCTAAACCTGAAAAAAACTGTGAAAAATATTTTAAAATAGATTATTTATAAAACCTCAAGGTATGGAAATTCTTAAGCAATAAAGGGAACCCAGAAGGTCAAGGAAAAAACTATATTCTAAAAAAAAAAAAAAAACTCCAAAAAACTCATGGCTGACAAATACTTCTATTCTTATGATGCAAAATGCTTCTACTGCAAAAGCAAATTTTGCATAGAAAAATGGGAAAAACAAAATCAAATGGCAATGTAAAGAAGAAGAAATGCAATTTACAGAGACACAAATGCTCAACCTGACAAAAACAAGAAAAATACAAAAGTAAAATAACCAGATTTTTTATCACCTGTTATTGTTGCAAACAAATAAGACAGATATTTCCAGTGCTAATGAGGATGTGGAACCCAGGCAATCTCATGCAGTGGTGATAGGAGTCTGAGTTGCTTCTTTTTGTAAAGTATCTGACAGTTTCTGCTAACATATTAAATGTGCACAGCCGTTGACTCAGTAATTCTATTTCTCGAAAACCATCTTATGGAAAAAATCACAAATACAAAAAGATGCATGTAAGAAAATATTTCCTGCAGCATTGTTAGAAACACCAAAATGACTAGAAACAGCCTGAATGGCTACAAATAAAGTACTGGTTAAGTATAACAAGACATGATAGATGATTCTGCAGTCGTTAGAGAGGAGTGGTTTTGTACTGACCTGAAAATCTGACACATAATTAAGCAGAAAAAAAAAAGCAAGTTGTAGGCCAATATTTATAATATAATCTTATTATTATATAAAGGAAAACCTCTATAAATGTGTATATATTTTCATACATGTATGCAGATCAGGAAGCAACAGTTAGAACTGGACATGCAACAACAGACTGGTTCCAAATAGATAAAGGAGTACATCAAGGCTGTATATTGTCACTCTGCTTATTTAACTTATATGCAGAGTACACCATGAGAAAGGCTGGGCTGCATGAAGCACAAGGTGGAATCAAGATTGCTGGGAGAAATATCAATAACCTCAAGTATGCAGATGACACTACTCTTAAGGCAAAAAGCAGAGAACTAAAGAGCCTTTTGATGAAAGTGAAAGAGAACAGAGAAAAAGCTGGCTTAAAGCTCAACATTCAGAACACTAAGATTATGGCATCTGGTCCCATGACTTCATNGTTTGATTGAACTCCGGGAGTTGGTGATGGACAGGGAGGCCTGGCGTGCTGCGATTCATGGAGTCGCAAAGAGTCGGACACGACTGAGTGACTGAACTGAACTGAACTGAACTGAACTGAACTGATGCTATTTCTTAGGCATCTATGGACTAGTTAAGTAGATTTTCTGCTGGTTTTGCCTTGGCTCATTCACTGAGCTGTATTTAGCTGCAGGATCAGCAGGCATAAAAGATCCAAGATTGCCATATTTATATGTCCCATAATAGGTATTAACTGTCAACTGGGATGCCCTGGTTTTCCTTCACATGGCCTCTGATCTTCTAATAAGTTAGACAGGCTTCCTTACATGACACACTTTAGACAGCATTCCAAGGGTGAAGATAAAAACTGCAAGGCCTCTTGAGCCCTAAGCTTTGAAACTCACACAGCATTATTTCTGCCACATATGTTGGTCAAAGAAAGACACAAAACCAACCAGGTTCCAGGGATGGTGAAATATACTCCCTCTGGAAGTGAAGAGCCACAAAGAATTTGTCCCACAGTCTACCCGCTGGTCACAATTATTTACAACCCCTGCACGTGCAAAATTACTCACTTTCTCAAGAACCCAGAAAAGTCTCATCCAATCACAGCACTCCAAAATCCAATATCTAAAATGTGTATGCATATTTAGTTTACCACCTACCAAGGCACCATGAGACTAGCATCTTTTAAAAGAGACTGTAAGAATTTGAGCCCTATTAGTAATCAAGCCTCTAGACTCCATGGCTCACCCTCTCTTTGCATGACTTCTTCCCAGACTGATACAGTATTTCTCCAACTCCTGACCTCTTGCTTTGTGTCACACTTTTGCCCCCATATAGGCTGCTCCTGTCAGCAGATACAATGTGTCTGGCATAACCCTAGGAACCTATCTCCACAAATGTCATAGGTGGGATGTGGCCTGACCCCAGAAATAGATATTCCTGGCTGTCCCAAAGCCAGAATGAGCACCAGAGGCAGAACTAGGCGTGACTGCTGTTTATGATCCCAGAATGAAGAATGCAAGCCTACTGAACACTGTCAAAGCCAGGGAGAGTGCCTGAGGCAGGGGGAAAAAATGGCGTCACTGTGATCCCAACCTCAGAGGTAACAGCTGCCACCAAGCCATGAGCAGGCACAGGTTACTACTGCCTACTCCTTCCTGGGAGCCTAAGCAGCTTGGCTCTGACGAGCGACACATCATCCGGGGCCGATTCCCCTGGGAGAGTGGAATTCCCCTGAGAGTGGGGAGAGACCCACCTCAGACTGTAGCAACTTCCCATAGGTCTCCCTGCAGCCAGCACTCCCCAAACACCCCAACTGTGGCTTCCATACCTCTCTCTCTCCCCAGCCCAACTGAGAAAGTGAACCCTAACAAGCCACTACTTTCGCCTCCTCTAGCCTGAGCAGGAAACTGACACCAGGGGGTGGGCTACACGCAGAGGTGGATCCAAATCCGAAGTGGAGCAGCTGCAGCAAAGAAGAGGAAGGGAATGCGCTCCTGCAGCCGCGGGTGCAGCAGATTAAATCTCCCGCAGTTAACCTGAAACCGTGGACTTTGGGGGCAAGTACAAGCTGGAGTAAGGCCAGATCTGAGTCTGAGCTGACCTCACAGAGCCCTCAGCAGGTTCAGAGACCTTCCTAGAAATATTAGAGGACTTTCTAAGAAGGCAGATTGGCTGGTGCTCCCTGTGTGGAGAGGACAACAAAGGACTCAAGAGAACATTCTTCTTACTGCTACTCTATACAAATTCTTCTCTTTTTTTTTTTCTTTTTTGTATTGTTCTAATATTTTTTATTAATCCTTTAATTTTAATTTTTTAACTTACTTTTTCCCTTTTTTAAACATTTTACTTTTAAATAAACTTTTTTTCCTATTTTTACAGTACTCTATAGTTATATTGCATTCTTTCCATGTTTTTGATTTTGTATTTTTGCTAGTCCAGTTTTTAGTATTCATTTTCACTTATAGTTTTGTTTATTGGCTTGAATGCTCTCTTCATTTTTGACTCCTGTTTTTATTCTTTTTTCTTTTCTCTTTGTGTGTGTAAGTTTCTTTGGGTGTTATTGTCTGTGAGTGTTACTTTCACCATTTGTCTTAGGGTTTTGTCATTTATGCTACGTGGCTTGTGGAGTCTTGGTGCTACCACAAGGGGTCAGGCCTGAACATCCAAAGTGGGAGAACCAAGTCCAGGAGTTTAGACCACCAGAGAACTCCCAACCCCTGGAACATTAATTGGCAAGAGCTCTCCCAAAGCACTCCATCTCAACACTAAGACCAAGTCCCACCCAAAAGCCAGCAAGTTCCAGTGCTGGACACCTCATGCCAAATCTTCAGGAAAAGAGGAACAGAACCCAGCCCATTAGCAGGCAGGCCATACCAAACCCATAGACACCCCAAAACATACGACTGAACATGGCATTGCCCTTCAGAGAGACAAGATCCACCATCCCCCTGATATCAAAACCAGACAAAGATACCACAAAAAAAAGAAAATTACAGGCCAATATCACTGATATATAGATGCAAAAATCTTCAACAAAATTCTAGCAAACAGAATCCAATAACACATTAAAAGGATCATAAAAGGATCATACATCATGATCAAGTGGGCTCTATCCCAGGGATGCAGGGATTCTTCAACATATGCAAATCAATTAATGTGACATACCATAGTAACAAATTGAAAGATTAAAACCATATGATTATCTCAATAGATTCAGAGAAACTTTCAACAAAATTCAACACCCATTTATGACAAAAACTCTACAGAATGTAGGCACAGAAGGAACCTACCTCAACATAATAAAGGCCATATACAACAAGTCCACAGGAAACATTATTCTTGATGATGAAAAATGAAGGTATTTCCTCTAAGACCATGCACAAGACAAGCATGCCCACTCTTGTCACTACTATTTGAAATAGTTTTGGAAGTCCTAGCCATGGCATTGAGAGAAGAAAAAGAAATAAAGATTGAAAAAGAAGTAAAAACTCTCACTGTTTGCAGATGACATGATTTAATACATAGGAAACCCTAAAAATGCCACCAGAAAGTTACTAGAGCTAGTCAATGAATATAATAAAAATGTAAGATATAAAATTAATAGACAGAAATCCCTTGCATCCCTATACACTAACAATGAGAAATCAGAAACAGAAACTAAGGAAACAATCCCATTCGCCACTGCAACAGAAAGAACAAAATATCTAGGAATAAACCTACCTAAAAAGACAAAAGACCTGTATGTACAAAACTTTAAGACACTGATAAAAAGAAATAAAAAATGACACAAACAAATGGAGAGCTATACCATGTTCTTGAACTGGAGGACTCAATATTGTGAAAATGACTATACTACTCAAAACAATCTACAGATTCAGTGCAATTCCTATCAAACTATCAATGGCATTTTTTACAGAATTAAAACCAAAAAATTTACAATTTATATGGAAACACAAAAGACCATGAATAGCCAAAGGAATCTTGACCAAGAAAAACGGATCTGGAGGAATCAATCTTCTGACTTCAGACTATATGACAAAGATATATTAATACAATACTGTACTGGCACAAAAACAGAAATATAGACCAATGAAGCAAGATTAAAAAGACCAGAGATAAACCCAAACACCTATGGGCACCATATCTTTGACAAAGGAGGTGAGAATATACAATGGAAGAAAGACAGCCTCTTCAACTAGTGGTGCTGGGAAAAATGGACAGCTATATGTAAAAGAATGAAATTAGAACACTTCCTAACACCATTTGTCTATTTGTCACTATTTGAATCTATTTGTCACTTCCACCGTATAATCGTACAGTGAAAGTGAAAGTTGTTCAATCATGTCTGACTCTTTGTGACCCCATGGACTATACAGTCTGTGGAATTCTCCAGGCCAGAATACTGGAGTGAGTAGCCTTTCCCTTCTCCAGGGGATCTTCCCAACCCAGGGATTGAACCCAGGTCTCCTGCATTGCAGGCAGATATCAGGAAAGTCCTTCCTAACACCATACACAAAAATAAACTCAAAATGGACTAAAGAGTTAAAATGTAAGTCCAGAAACTATAAAACTCTTACAGGAAGACATAGGCAGTACTCTCTTCAATATAAATCACAGCAAGATCCTCTTTGACCCACCTCCTAGAGTAATGGAAATAAAAACAAAAAGAAACAAGTAAGGCCTAATGAAGCTTCAAGGCTTTTACACAGCAAAGGAAAAATTGAACAAGATTAAAAGACAACCCTCAGGGTGGGAGAAAATCATTGCAATGAAACAACTGACAAAGGATTAGTCTCCAAAATATATATGCAGCTCATACAGCTCAACATTGAAAAAACAGCCCAATCAAAAAATGGGTTAAAAAAACCTAATTTCTTTCTCCAAAGAAGACATACAGATGGCCAATAAACATGAAAATATGCTCAACATCACTAATTATTCAGTTCAGTTCAGTCGCTCAGTCGTGTCCGACTCTTTGCAACTCCATGAATCACAGCATGCCAGGCCTCCCTGTCCATCACCAACTCCAGAAATGCAAATTAAAATTACCATGAGATATTACCTCACACCAGTCTGAAAGACCATCACCAAAAAATATACACATAATAAATGTTGAAGAGGATGTGAAGAAAAGGGAACCCTTCTACACAGTTGGTGGGAAGGTAAACTGATATGGTTATTATGGAGAAAAGTATAGAGATTCCTTAAAAAACTACAAACAAATCTGCCATATGACCCAGCAGTCCCACTGCTGGGCATATTCCCTGAGAAAGTCACAACTCTCAAAGACACATGTACCCCAGTGTTCACTGCAGCCTTATTTACAATAGCCATGACATGGAAGCAACATACATGTCCATCTAAGATGAATGGATAAAGGTGTGGTGCATATATACAATGAAATATTAGCCATAAAAAGGAATTAGTTATGGCTGATTCACTATAACTAACACAACACTATAAAGCAACGTTCCTCCAATTAAAAAATAAATTTTAAAAAGCTTTTAAAAAAGACATAATGGAGGGATTAAGTTAAACTTTTGAAGTATTTCTAAAGTTGCTTAGAAAATCAAAGTAACTGAATTGTACTTATCACTTCAGTAATGCTTTGTAGTTTAACAGTTCAGTGCTTCATTCACCTGTCTATATAACAGAAAATTTCCCTGGGGTTGTACCTTACCTCCCACCAATTTACAATTTATTACCAGGAAGATTTCCAAAGATATTGTTTTATATTTTACTTTTCTACCCCATGTTAAAGCTACACTGTTTTAAAGTAATCAACATTTTAATTGGCAAGTTCAATTATATAGTATAATCATCTTCTAAACTATACCTCCAAGTAATTTGATCAAGAAGAACCACTTTTATTAAATTTGATAGAACTCACTTACAATTAGCTTTCTAGAGAATAACTTCTATTTTTAAAATTGCTATTCATGTTTCATTTTGCACTCTTATTATAACCTTGGCCCTGATTCATTATGATAAAGAGAATGAAAATGGATATACTACTGTCTTTTCAAACAGAATCCTGAAATGTTCATTTCATGTACCCAAAACAAGCTGAATGAGGTAATCAAATCATCACAGTGATTCTTTTTGCTAAAAATAGAGTCAATGCAGATAAATGAATATTATTTCTCAAGTGTACTTCCTTAATCTTGGTCTCCATTATACATGGACTCTGTGCAAAAGTGGTATACCTTAAAATATAATTTACAATTGGAGATATCTGTTTAGAAATAGCATTTGTTATTTTCTGTGCCTAATATAGTTTAAAAAGTGTGACATGCCATGTCACTGCCTATTTGAAATTTAACTTTGATATTCTCTACTAAAATAACCTTAAAATTTCATACTTGAATACTATCTTTAGGCATCACTTAAACCTCCATCTATGTATTCATATAGCTGTTTATGCAGAATATTATTAAAGCATTCATACTTATTTTTCAAAAGAAACATTTGAACCACATTCTAAACATCTCACTAAGTCAAATATAATTGATTCATTTACTCAGCAAACTGACCCACAATGTATAAGAGATACAGTGATGATAAGACGAAGCCCTGGCCCCTCACCAATCTTACATGCTAGTGTGCAGAGAAAGTCAGTAAACAGATAAGCAAGTAGGAAGAACTGAATGAAGACTTAGTGCCAGGAGGAAATAACAAAACAGGATGAAGAAATAGTGAGCTTCAGGTTGGGGGAGGGGAGAAGAGGATACTGGATTGTGTAGCAGTAATGCCCACTGTATATAGATGAGGCTACCAGGTCTGACGAGTGTCTTTCAGCCCAGGTAACTGACCCCCTGGATACATTTCTAATTCTGACCGAACTCTCTCTTCTCCCCTCCAGGATTAAGCAGCAAATCAGTGTCTTTTGTCTCAAATGTTAGTGATCTCAGCACACCAATATCGGACAATAATCTAGATTCCTTGGCCTCCTGGAACCTGCCTTAATTCCACTGGGTGTAATTATCATAAAACAACTGACACAAAGATTGCATTTCTCTTCAGAGACCTAGCTTGGAATGTCTTTTATTCTGGAAAGTAGTCAAGTCAGGTCCTTTGAGTTTGGTAGGACCTCATTTGGGCAAGAGAGTAAAGTTCTTTGCAGAGCTCATGACTGTTCTTTATTCCTTTGAAGCTGGATCAGATCTTTTGCCTTTTCTGTCTAAAACCAACAAAGAGAACTGAAAAAAATGCCAAAGGCCAAAAAAATAAACAGGAAAGCCAAGAAAAAAACTGCACCTACTCTATTTGAGAATAATCTGAATTGCCATCAAAATGAAATTTTTTTTTTCTACTTGACTTGGAGATATTTTAGTTATATGCAGCTTACCTTTTAAGATCATTATTTAAAAAACATCATATTAATTACTGGCCAAATAAGTATTATTAATAATAATTTAAAACAATAATAAAATAATTAGTATATTAAATAATTAAATAAGTATTTACAATATATTGANCAAGTAGGAAGAACTGAATGAAGACTTAGTGCCAGGAGGAAATAACAAAACAGGATGAAGAAATAGTGAGCTTCAGGTTGGGGGAGGGGAGAAGAGGATACTGGATTGTGTAGCAGTAATGCCCACTGTATATAGATGAGGCTACCAGGTCTGACGAGTGTCTTTCAGCCCAGGTAACTGACCCCCTGGATACATTTCTAATTCTGACCGAACTCTCTCTTCTCCCCTCCAGGATTAAGCAGCAAATCAGTGTCTTTTGTCTCAAATGTTAGTGATCTCAGCACACCAATATCGGACAATAATCTAGATTCCTTGGCCTCCTGGAACCTGCCTTAATTCCACTGGGTGTAATTATCATAAAACAACTGACACAAAGATTGCATTTCTCTTCAGAGACCTAGCTTGGAATGTCTTTTATTCTGGAAAGTAGTCAAGTCAGGTCCTTTGAGTTTGGTAGGACCTCATTTGGGCAAGAGAGTAAAGTTCTTTGCAGAGCTCATGACTGTTCTTTATTCCTTTGAAGCTGGATCAGATCTTTTGCCTTTTCTGTCTAAAACCAACAAAGAGAACTGAAAAAAATGCCAAAGGCCAAAAAAATAAACAGGAAAGCCAAGAAAAAAACTGCACCTACTCTATTTGAGAATAATCTGAATTGCCATCAAAATGAAATTTTTTTTTTCTACTTGACTTGGAGATATTTTAGTTATATGCAGCTTACCTTTTAAGATCATTATTTAAAAAACATCATATTAATTACTGGCCAAATAAGTATTATTAATAATAATTTAAAACAATAATAAAATAATTAGTATATTAAATAATTAAATAAGTATTTACAATATATTGATTATATTATATCAAATAAATATATTTAATAATTAATAATTAAATGATAATAATTATATTAAATTTATTATCATTAATTATTAACCGAAACCTGTTATTCCCCACAATTTCCATCTTCTCCACAAAGACCATCAGCATGGCTTTAATCATTTAAACTCCTGTGTTTCTGAAAACGTGATCCTTTCACACCACCATCTTGTTTTTCTGTTCGTATGCTTTCTGTGCAGTTGCTTTGAACTGCATGGAGATTTGATCTTCTGATATCCATTTTTTACCCACAGGGACTGAAATCATAATTCTACTTGTCCTTTTCACCCACCTTGAGAAGCTATAGTTTGTTCATCTGATTTTCAATTTCTAATCCCAAATCTGGAGACTTCTATAAATATTAATCAGTGTGCAACATTGTGCTTCAGCAATACTGAATACATGAAGATAGTACCAAAAAAAACAAGACTGAATATTTAAATACAGAATATTCAGTTATTAATAGATCTATAAAGCAGAAATAACATGAATGATAGCCATTCAGTGTAACTGAGAGTATGGCGCTATTGGTAAGTATTGTTTCAAGCAGTGCAGAAGATTGTGTGAATTGATCCAGAAAAACCAGTGAAGCTTCCGGCTCCTATGGGGTTATGCTTAATACACCAGCTTGATCTGTTTTCCACTGTAGTATGCCTGCAGAAAAATACTTTGGAAAAAATGTTTACTCTGGGTTTTTGCTGGATCACAACCCCAAAAGTGATCCACTAGAGAAAATCTTAAGGTTTTAAGGACTAAAGAGTTTGTTAACTTCAGAGAGAATGAATATTATGAATACCTAAAAACGTCTCTTAATGGAAAATGGCTTTGAGTTAGAGAAGCATTAGAATGAAATTACTATGCCCTCTTACTCTGCTTTCTCATTGTATGATAAATGACAATTTTGGTGCATTGGCCAATTTTCATATTTTTGAGATATTTTTCTCATGGCCATTGCTATACAAAGTCCACTTACCATTTAAACTTTTTATTAATTATTTTCATCTTCTTCTCTCTCTCCTCATGCTATATAGGATTTTTAAAAACTGTACTACAATTTGAAACTTGGATATTCATTACTATACTACTGTTATTATAGACTGTATAACCGAAAGGCTACATAGAAATATGCTGGCCAAACTAGCAGAGACTTATGAAATATTAACAGTTGCAGGCAATAAGTTAGTTGCTTAGTCCTATTTATTCAGATAAAACAAAAGGTAGAGAACTAGAGGATTAAATGGATAAGTATGCATATGACTAGAATACTATTCCTTTGTCATCAATAGTTTTCCCCTGCATAGACTGGCTTTAGTTTGAACATGTTTAGGTTTGTAATCTCTAGGAATGAATGACAAATAAGGAGAGTGATTTTACTGCTGCTGCTAAGTTGCTTCAGTCGCGTCGCGTCTGACTCTGTGTGATCCCAGAGACAGCAGCCCACCAGGCTTCCCCATCCCTGGGATTCTCCAGGCAAGAACACTGGAGTGGGTTGCCATTTCCTTCTCCAATGCATGAAAGTGAAAAGTGAAAGTGAAGCGCTAAGTCGTGCCCTACTCTTAGCGATCCTATGGACTGCAGCCTACCAGGCTCCTCCGTCCATGGGATTTTCCAGGCAAAAGTACCGGAGTGGGATGCCACTGCCTTCTCTGTGATTTTACTAATCCTTTATATTAATGAAGAAACCATTGTGCTGTGGTACAGATCATCTCTTTAGAGAAGTCTTTGAACAATTGAGTGAAGGGGTTACTGATTTTCATTTGAGCAAATTTTATTACATCGAACTTGATCAAACTTGAGACACTGTTTGTCTCTCCCTTTCAACCTACAACAAGTAAACAATAAATAAGACATTTTGTAGAACCTAGAGTCTCCCATGGACAGAAATCATGAGATACCTCTTGGGATTACTGAATGAATGGCCTTTAAAAGTGAATGCAACTTCCAAAAGTTTTAAATGTAAAGTCAAGGTGTACCTAAACCACTAGGGAAATATGACTCAATTTGTATTATCATTTTTCACCATATCACTTTATGCTTGGTCTCTCTTGAAATTTTCTTCTCAAGTATAGGCAAAGCTTCTATCATTAGGTGACTACTGTTGTGTGAAGTCAGCAAGAGCATTTCAAACTTTAAAATATGCATTAAAGGCATTATAGCTGGAGTCAGTAATTGCAGTAAGCTCTAAAACCTCAGTCTGCCTAACAGGTTCAAGGACAATGCTATAATGGTATATATATAATACCTACTTGCTATGATACCCTTATGTAAACATGGTTTCAAGTAAGGGCTCATTTCATAATGACTTCTGCTATCAATACTCAATCTACTTAGTTACAAGAAATTGTCAATACGCCCTTCACCTCACATGTTCTTAAGTGACACTTTCCACTTCTCTAGCTTGTTATTTATTTGTTAGCTTTATTGATTTAAAATCCTTCTCTGCTTCTTCTTACATGTCTAAAGGAGAATGATATTAGCACAGACTTTGTCACACAGAGGCAATAAACAGATTAAAGTGATCATTATTGGATCAATCTATAAGGTCAAGGAAAAATGGAGAGAAGTACATCAAGATGTGTTTACCACTAGTCTTAATTTATAAAAACCAATTTCTATTCATGTACTTACTAAATTCAGCTAATACTTTCTTTTCAGATAATAACCAAATCCTGTCATTTAATAAGCATTTCTTAGTACCTACTCTATGTTCCCAACAGCCTTGGGGAGGGAAAGATGAGAAAGACTTGCTCTTTGTTCACAACCTAGTGGGGGGAAAAGAAATTTTTCAGATACTCACACGATGTAGTGAGTACCAAAGTAAAAAATTGAATGTTTGTGGTTTTGAATTTTTTCTTTTCTCTATAAATAATATTGGAGAAGGCAATGACACCCCACTCCAGTACTCTTGCCTGGAAAATCCCATGGACGGAGAAGCCTGGAAGGCTGCAGTCCATGGGTTCACTAGAGTCAACACGACTGAGCAACTTCACTTTCACTTTTCACTTTCATGCTTCGGATAAGGAAATGGCAACCCACTCCAGTGTTCTTGCCTGGAGAATCCCAGGGACAGGGGAACCTGGTGGGCTGCCGTCTATGGGGTCGCACAGAATCAGACGTGACTGAAGTGATTTAGCAGATAAATAATATTAATAATACCTTCTTCCTAAGGAGATCTAACAAAATGAAAGTGCTTGGTAGGACTGGGTATGCAAGTTTAAATAAAACCTCAAGAGTTCAATTAATTGCTTTACATAACATAAGAAGAATTTGACAATTTACGGGAGAGGTCTAAGACAGCTCAATCCAATAGAAACATATTGTGAGCCATATATATAATTTAAAAGTTTCTGGTGGTCACAGTTTTAAAACAAGGACAAGGGGAATTAATTTTAATAATATACTTTAGTTAACTCAGTATGTCCAAAACATTGTCACTTCAATAATTTCAAAATTATTATCAATATATTTTATTTTCTTTTTTTGGAGGCTTCCAAATCTGGTTTGCATTTTACACTTACAGTACATCCGATCTCAAACTAACTTCAATTCAAATGCTTAAGAGCTACCACAGGTGGTTAGTGGCTATAGTATCCAAGAACACAAATCTAATAGTTGAGAGAAGAGGAAGTAAGCAATGAGAGGGCAAACACTTGTGTCCTATGTAATCGAATTACTCCTGTAACCTCTCACAATCTTCAGTTAAAGATACAAGACTCACAAATATTTGGTGTGAGGGATCTGTGTGAAACAACGAAGTTCAGCTTCACAGAAGAACCCGTGTGGTGTGGGTCAAATGCATAACAGTATGGTTAAAGACAAGGAGATGTGAAAGGGTGTGAATAAGTAGCTCAAGAAGTTAAGAGCTGTTATTAAGGGATGAAGCCAGAGAGAAGTGCTGGGATGAGAATGGAAATAACCCTGTGTATCATGCAAAGGGATTTAGTCTTATGTTGAACACAGTGGGGAACTACTGAATGTATTTATGCCTGAGAATAATTATCAGATTTCACCTGGATGTCCCATAGGCACTTTGAGCTCAATATGATCAAAATCTAACTCAACAATGAACCATTCCTTCAAATCCACCATTTCTATGTCATAATTCCTCCCACTCTTATCCTCCCAAACCTACTTACTAATGTCCTGTAAGACTAATGACTTTTCCCACTTGCCACTTCCCTAATCCTATTTCAGGACATTACCATTTCTCAACTGGATTATTACAACTGGTCTCCTTCTTCAATCTTGATTAGTTTCAATCCATTCTCTAAGGAATATAAATTTTTCTAAAAAGCAATGTAAATCCTAAGGTTTCCTGTTTATCTCCTGCTTTTCAATTTCCAATCTTCAAAAATTGTTTCAGAAGGTTCTGAGTGATTTGACTCTTAATTACTTCTCCATTCCACCCATTTTCTTCTCACTCTCCATTTCAGCCATATTGAACTTTCAGTTCAGTTCAGTTACTCAGTCATGTCCAACTCTTTGAGGCCTCATGGACTGCAGCATGCCAGGCTTCCCTGTCTATCACCAATTCCCAGAACTTGCTCAAACTCATGTCATCACTGAAGTCAGTGATGCCATCCACCCACCTCATCCTCTGTCATCCCCTTCATCAAATGTGCCCACCATAGGACTTCCCTGGTGGTCAAGTGATTAAGAATCCACCTCCAAAACTGGGGAAATGGGTTCAATCCCTGGTCCAGGAATTAAGATCCCACATACTGTGGGACAATTAAACCCATGTACCACAACTACTGAGCCCATGCTCTAAAGACTGCTCATCACAACTAGAGAAAGCCTGTACATAGCAACAAAGATCCAACACAGCCAGAATAAATAAATACTTTTTTTTTAAAGTATGCCCAACACTTCAGAGCCTGGCATGTCTTCTGTACAAAAGATACTCCCTAATTTTGTAGTGTTTACTTACATGACCTTTTAGGAAGTCTTTCCAGTTGTCCTCAAGTGTAAGTTAGACTCCCTTCTTTGTGACTCTCTGCTGCTGCTGCTGCTAAGTCGCTTCAGTCGTGTCCGACTCTGTGCGACCCCAGAGACAGCAGCCCACCAGGCTCCCCCGTCCCTGGGATTCTCCAGGCAAGAACACTGGAGTGGGTTGCCATTTCCTTCTCCAGTGCATGAAAGTGAAAAGAGAAAGTGAAGTCGCTCAGTCGTGGCCGACTCTAGCGACCCCATGGACTGCAGCCTTCCAAGCTCCTCCGTCCATGGGATTTTCCAGGCAAGAGTACTGAAGTGGAGTGCCATTGCCTTCTCCGTTGTAGCTCTCTAGTACCTTACATTCCTCTTATAACACTGAGAATACTGTTTTATAATTTTCCATTAATGTATTATTTTCCCAGTAAACTAATTTTTCCACTAACACAGAGTAACCATGTATTTTTCTCAGTGGTACCTTTGAGTCAAACCATACCTGAAAAAGATTCAGATACTTAAGAAATGTTGTTGAATGCTTAATTTACATCAATAGATCTGAGGCTTATAGAAGTCAGAGGAAAGTATCAAGTTAGGTTACTATGATATTCTATAAAATAAGAAATGTTGAAAGTCTGAAATAGACAGGAGGACTAGAAGTGTGTGGGAGATGAGTGAAGTATAGTGAAAGATATTTAGAAAGCAAATTTAATATGACTTGGTAATTACTGGGTATAGGATGATGCTTAGCTTTAAATCTTAGATGGTTAGTGATAAGAATGAAAGAGGAAACATACCAAAAAAGAGCAGGAAGCTTGTGTGTAGCAAAGGTAAATAAAGATGCAGAGGTCAATTCTGAAAATATTCAGTTGCAGGGAAATGTAAATGATCCAACTACTGACAGAGAACTTCCTAGTGGAGGTAAAGCTCTAAAAATCCACTCCAAAAGGATCACTAAGAGTTAGAAACACTGCATACTTCAAAAAGTTGTAAATAGTAAATCTTTTGTCACAAGTTCAATGCTTTCATCTAATTCTTTAGTCGTCAACTTAGCAGACAACCAAGTATTACCGAAAACAAAAGAATATCTATTATGAAATATGAAAACGGAAATGGTTAAATAAAAGTTGGAGGAGACTGAGTTTGCAGGAAAAATAAAGTTTCAAAGAAAATTGCTATTAATACTCTTAAGTAGAAAATAGAATATTGCAACCACGAACAAGAACGGGATATCATTAAAAAAGGGGCGGAGGGACATTCTGAGAACAAAACAAGGGCAAATTCCTAGAAAAATTAGAACTTTGACAGTGAAAATGAAAAGTTAAAATAACAGGTTTGAAGAGAAATTTAGAAAATATTCTAGAAAGTTGAGCTAAAAGATAAGAAAATAGCCAGTGAGATCAAGAAGTTATAGCATGATGGGAGTTCTACAGAGTACAGAGAAAAGAAAGAGAGAAGATAAGCCTTTGTATTAGCTTCCTAGGGCTGCTGTAACAAAGTTCCACAAAACTAGTGGTTTGAAACTACATACATTCATTTGTTTTCAGTACTATATTGGCGGTCAGAAGACTAAAATCAGTTTCACTGGGTTACCATTGAAGTGTAGGCAAGGCTCCTTCTGGAAGCTCTAGGGAGGAATTCATTTTCTTGCCCTTTCCTGCTTGTAGAAACCACTCAGATTCCTTACCATGTTGTTCCCTTTTTCACTCCTCAAAGAATATTACTCTAACTTCGATTTAGTCAATACATGACCTTCTCTCTAACTCCTTCTACATAACTCTTATAAGGACCACTATGATTACATCATGCCTACTCAGACAATCAGGATAATTTTCCTATCTGAAGATAATTAACTTGATCACATCTGTAAAGTCATTTCTGCCATGTAAGGAAAGATTTACATTTTCTAGAGATTAGAACATGGATATCTTGGGGACAAAAGGGGTTGGGATGAGGGGGACTGGAGAGAACATTATTTAGCCTACTATACTGTGGATAAAGTAATTCATAAAAACTTCCCACAACGTGAGATCTAAGTTTAGAGATTAAAAATACAACTTACTTCCCAGCACAGTAATGAATACACAGTAAAGTACAGTGTAGTAACTTTTAAACTATCAGAAACATATGAAGACCCTGTACACTATGGTGTAAACCATAATCACATAGTTCTACTCAAGAGTATATTAAATATTAGAAGACAATGGAAAGAAATTATTTCCAATCTAGTATCCCATAACCAACTAAACTACTATTCAAGTGCCAAGTTAGTACAACCCTGGTAGCCATAGCTGACAAAGATGCTACAAGAAACAAAAATTAAAGTTCAATATTTCTCAAAAATTAAATAATTCTAAATGAAATATTAGCAATTAAATCCAATATTATATTAACAGGATAAGATATCAACACCAAATAGATATTTATTCCCAGAATGTAAGGTTAGTTGAACATCTGAATATAATCACACTCAATGTAAATTACTACATTCATAAAGGAAAAAATATATATAAATATATCAACAGACTAAGATAAAGCAAATGATAAAATTCGTCATTTATTCATGATAAAGACCCAGCAAACTAGCAACACAAAATAAATTTCTCAATTCAATAAAGGATTGTTTTGTGTTTTTCTAGTGGACACTGCTAAACTGACCTTAAAATTTATACAAAGATGCAGAGAACCTTGACTAGCAAGACAACTTTGAAGAAGAAATAAAGCTGGAGTACTTATCAATACCTACTGTAAATCTACAACAATCAAGGCTATGTTAATGGCCTAAGGATGAGTAAATAGATCAATGGAACAGAACAGAGTTCAGAAAGAGACCCACACATATACAGTCATGTGATTTACTCAAAGGTGTCACTCCAGTTTGGTGGGGCACACAATGCTTTTCTCAGTAAAGGATACTGGAGACTGAGTATCCATATAGAAAAAATAAATAAATAAACTTTGGTCTATACTTTGCATCCTATTCAAAAAAATAATTTTAACTAGATCATAAACTTAAATGTTAATTGTGAAATTTTTTTAACTTCTAGAAGAAAATATAAGAACAATTTATGATCTATTCATACAATATAATATTAAGCACTGACAATTTAGAAAACTTTTGTAAACTAAATAATATGAATGAATACCAAAAAAAAATATGGAGTGAAAAAATAAGTGCAAAAAGTGTGTATTATATGATTCAATGTTTATGAGTTTCAAGAAGGAAAAATTAATTCAAGTCATAGTACTCAGAATAATGTTAACTTCTAAAGAGTATTAACTAGTATGGGGCACTAAGAAGCCTTTTGACTGACAGAAATGTTGTATAATTCATTTAGGTGGTATGTATAGGTATGTGTGTATCTGTCATCAAATTGCACATTTAAGATTTGTGCAAATATTATATGTAATTTTACCTTGATAAAATTTGAAAGGCTTAATGTACATTTCAGGGTAGAATAAAAATATCTTTAGACATATAACATCATAAATACGTTTTTGGTAAGAGATATTCAAGGATGCATTCTACAAAATAAGAGAGTAAACTGACAATGAGGAAGAAGACCTGGGATAGAAAAAAAATAGATCAAGGAGAGAAAGTGAAAGAATCCCCAGAATGATGGTATAAATAAAGAATGTCAGCTCTACCCCAGATAGGAGGGAGAATAATGCAGATTAAAGCAAGCTCTGGGAGAGATGACTACAAAAAGATTAATTTGATAGAATGTCTGGCTTGTTGGTTGTTTAGTTGCTAAGTTGTGTCTGACTCTTTCTGCGATGCCATGGACTCAAGAGGTAGGTTGAACATTCCCCTGCAAAGCCTTTAACTGTGTGGATCACAACAAACTGTGGAAAATTCTTAATGAGATGGGAATACCAGACCACCTGACCTACCTCCTAAGAAATCTGTATGCTGGTGAAGAAGCAACAGTTAGAACTGGACATGGAACAAAAGACTATTTCCAAATCAGGAACGGAGTACATCAAGGCTATATGTTATCACTCTGCTTATTTAACTTATATGCAGAGTACATCATGAGAAATACTGGGCTGGATGAAGCACAAGCTGGAATCAAGATTAACAGGAGAAATATCAATAACCTCAGATAGCAGATGACAACACACTTATGGCAGAAAGTGAAGAAGGACTAAAGAGCCTCTTGATTTAAGTGAAAGAGGAGAGTGAAAAAGGTGACTTAAAACTCAACATTCAAAACACTAAGATCATGGCATTTTGTTCCATCACTTCATGGCAAATAGATGGGGAAACAATGGAAACAGTGACAGACTTTATTTTTCTGGGCTCCAAAATCACTGCAGATGGTGAAATTAAAAGACGCTTGCTTCCCTGATGGCTCAGAGGTTAAAGCGTCTGCCTCTAATTTGGGAGACCTGAGTTTGACCCCTGGGTCGGGAAGATCCCCTGGAGAAAGAAAAGGCAATCCACTCCACTATTCTTGCCTTGAGAATCCCAAGACGGAGGAGTCTGGTGGGCTACAGTCCAGGGGGTCGCAAAGAGTCGGACATGACTAAGCAACTTAACTTAACTTTGCTCCTTGGAAGAAAAGCTATGACCAATCTAGACAGCATATTTAAAAAGCAGAGACATCACTTTGCCAACAAAGGTCCATCTAATCAAAGCTATGGATTTTCCAGTAGTGGTGTATGGATGTGAGAGTTGGACTATAAAGAAAGCTGAGCACTGAAGAATTGATGCTTTTGAACTGTGGTGTTGGAGAAAACTTTTTTTAACTTATTTATTTAATTTTTTACCTTACAATATTGTATTGGTTTTGCCCTTGAGAGTCCCTGGACTGGAAGGAAATCCAACCAAGCAATCCTAAAGGAAATCAGTCCTGAATATTCATTGGTGGAACTGATGCTGAAGCTGAAACTCCAATACTTTGGCCACCTGATGTGAAGAACTGACTCATTGGAAAAGACCCTGATGCTGGGAAAGATTGAAGGCAGGAGGAGAAGGGGACGACAGAGGATGGGATGGTTGGATGGCATCACCAACTTGATGAACATGAGTTTGAATAAGCTCCGGGTGTTGGTGATGGACAGGGAAGCCTGGTGCGCTGCAGTCCATGTGGTCACAAAGAGTTGGACACGACTGAGTGACTGAACTGAACTGAACTGATGGACTATATAGCCCACCAGGCTCCTCTGTTCCCATACAAGAATACTGGAATGTGTTGCCATTTCCTTCTCCAAAGGATCTTCCAGACTCAGAACTTGAACTCATGTCTCCTGCAATGGCAGGTGGATTCTTTACCACTGAGCCATCAGGGAAACCTGCTACATCTAATTATACAAAGAGGAGATTTAGACAACTGTAGATAATATGAGGTTTAATTAATGAAAGGTACAGAGAAGAAGAAAAACAATAAACAGGTCTTTTTTTTCCCCAGGAAACCCATAAATTATATAGGAAAATTAAGGTAAACATAGTCTATTAATTAACTTGGCTCTTTGAACAGCATTTACCTGGTTGTAATCATGTATTCACTGAACATCTAATCAACTATAGCATAAATATAAAAGGGGTTAAATAATAAGCTAAAGGGGTGTAACAGTTTTCTCTAGGGTGGAGGGAAGAGAGAGAGGCATAGTTGGAGATTGATATTTTTGTAGCTAACCTGGCAGCATATTTCAACTCCATAAATGATGTGCATACACAATTTTTACTTAAATAAGAACTTCAAAAATTTTCATAGAGGATGGGAGTGATGCAAAAGAGATTAAGAGGTGATCAGTCAGGATATGAACTTCAGAAGGACTAATGGTTGGATTGAGTGATAGATTGCTGCTGATCATGGTCTAGATGGAATAGCTCAAGATTTTCAAATTAAGTTTTCAATGCTATACCCTTGCATTTTAAACCCATCATTTTTCAGGGCAAGACAACCTTTCCTCTTGCAACTCCTTTTTTTAAATGCAAAATGCTCTAAATGATTTGTGAAGCATTCTATCAACACTTTATGCTTGCTGAGAAAAGAAATTTTCTTCTCTCTTCCTATTATTGCTATCTCTCAACACTTTTAGCAGAGAATTTATTATAAAGCAGAGGCATGCCTTAAGAGTTTTCAGGAATTATAAACAATTATAGGAAAGAAAAGGGTTTCCATTACCAAAAAGGCAATAATGATGGAACCCACTATTGAATATGCCAGTGAGATCACAGAGCTTAGAGAGCAAGCACAGTGTTTTAACCTTTATTCTAGCTGATAGAAGATGATGCAGTATTCTATTATCCACAATGACAAGTGATTTATTGGGATACTTTCTTTTCTTCCAAACTGTTTAAACCATTTTTTTTTCCTGCAATTGCACTGATTTTTCATCTTAGTGCATGTACAGGACTATAAACATTTGAAGGATTATTAAAAAAAAAAATACTAACATTCTCCATTCTAAAGACACTCATTTTGCTAGTGCTATACCACAAACGGAGGTTTGCCTCATTGCATGTCCAAACAGCTTTATTTAGGCAAATTTTTTTGGCTGTCTAAAAGTAATCAAAAGGTTTGGAAAATTCTAACATTTCTCCTAAAATCTGCTCTCTAAAATCTTATTTTAGGAAAAATAATTTTATGAGGAACCAGATACACTTGCTAAAAAAGAAAGTTACTTTAAAATAGGATTCCAGACATTTAAGGATGTAGGGAGCAGACTAAAGCCCAATAGTAGGATGTGATGATTATGTATGTGCAATTTTTCAGGCCAGAAATCCTGCTGTGCATTTTCCTTGCCCTCAGGGAGGTGAGATTGACAGTAGCTGTTCAAAAACCAATAGACAGGCAGTTTTCCTGAAGTTCTGAAATAAGAACAAAGCATTTCAGAACCTTTCCTCCTAATGTTCTTCTCCAATGGAGAGAAAGACTCCTTCCTACACCAGGTCACTGCTCAAGAGTCACAAATTACCATTCACTTCTCAGGTAGGGAGTTGGTTGGGAACACTAGAATGCTGAGTCAAATGGTGCTTTGCAACACTGATATCTTTTTGACAGATTGCCCAGATTTCCTGGTTAATGAACCATCCTTATCTGTGTTCTGGAGATGTACAAAATGAAAGTTCTGAAAGACTGCCACTCTAGTGCATTGTCCATTATTGATTGCCCTTTGCAATTTTGTTACATACTAAAACTTAGAACTATATATGCATGAAATGGGGAAAAAATAAAAGAAACAATGTGTTATTAAGGATAACAATCAGTATAGTTTCAGGTTGCTTTTTATTCTGGAACATAAAATCTAGCAAGATGGAGTCTAAAGTATTGATATCTAACCTTAGATTAGGGAACAAAAGAATTGGATTCTGACTACTTTACTAAGTGGTTTGAGTAAACTACTTCATCTTTGTGCATCTAGGGCTTTATCATCTGTCAAAAAATAAAATGAAAAAAAAGAGAGAGACATTAACTCTAAAAACCCTTCTAACTCCAAAAGTGGTTTTATTTTCAAAACATCATTCTCATAGGATATTAATCTAAGATATTATCTATTTAGAATATTTAAATATTTTACCTATATCTTTATAATCTCTTGCTTACTTTTACTGCTCATCTGTTGATTTACATAGTTTTACATCACATCCGTAAGGGATATTGGGAAAATCTATTATGTGAAGAGCAATATGAAATCTTTTTATTTGATATTAAAATTATAACATTAATTAAGATGCTGGGAATCTGAGGTTAGTAGATGCAAACTATTGCATTTAGAATGTATAAACAACAAAGTCCTACCTTATAGCACAAGGAATTATATCCAATCTCTTGAGTAAATCATAATAGAGAAGAATATTTAAAAAGGTTGTATATATGTATAAAAAAGAAAAAGACATGGCAGCACGCTAAATGTCCCCTGACAAATGAATGAATAAAAGAGAGGTAATGCACATAAAAAATGGAATGCTACTCAGTCATAATAAAGAATGAAATAACAATTGCCCTGATGTGGGGATGTATCCAATTATTCGCGACCCCATGGACTGCAGCCCACCAGGCTCCTCCACCCATGGGATTTTCCAGGCAAGAGTACTGGAGTGGGGTGCCATTGCCTTCTCCTACCCTAGGCAAGGGAAACTTCTAACTGCCTGAAAGGGCAGAGCTATGGAGAAAGACTGGCCAAAGAGGCCTTCTCATCGCCAGCTACAAAAGGCTTGAAAAACAGACTCTGATAGGGCCGTAACTCCTGTGGCTGAGGCATTCCATGTCCCTGCACACTTGGTGCCACCAGGGTCCCCACAAGTCAAGCAGCTGTGCCACCTTCACACTCAACTCTCACTGGGACAGAGCTGCCACAGGCAAAAAAAAAAAAAAGTCTTGCATCTATACGCAAAGGGTCTCTTAGGTCGTGTCCGACTATTTGCAACCCTGTAGACTGTGGCCTGCCAGGCTTCTCTGTCAGGGAGGGGGATTCTCCAGGCAAGAATACTGGAGCGTATTGGCCAATACTGGTTGCCATACCCTTCTAGAGCACTATATTTCCTGCTGCCCTAGCCACCAAACCCCCTGAGTACCTGGTGCTGCCAGAACCCCTGTGACACAAGCAGCTGCATCACCTCCACTTCTGGCCCTCACAGGGGCAGACCCAGGGCCTCCAGGACAGCCTCCGGAGCCAACCTCATTGGACAATCCACATGCAGAGGTGGAGGCAAGCCACAATTGAAACACAAGGGCAGTGTGGCTAAGGAAGAAGACCCCAAATCTTCCCAACAGTTGTACAAGCTGCAGATTAAATCCACACGATCAACTAGGCAGACTTTGTGTCTATGGAATACGTAAAAGATCACTGAGAACTCCTACAAAAGAAAATAGACTAGTTCTGATAGCTGTGGACATTGCAGGCAAGAACACATAGGGGTAGGACCAGATTAGAATCTGAGCTGCCCCTAAAGAAGGTCCAGAGATCAGCACAGTATTGGAGGCATCCTAGGGAGGTGAGATGGACTATGACTCCCAGCGAGGGAAAGGACTCTGACAGCAGTGACTAAAGAAAAAAATATATCATTCTTATGTTTTGACTGGCAACCCACTCCAGTACTCTTGCCTGGAAAATCCCATGGATGGAAGCAGCCTGGTAGGCTGCAGTCCATGGGGTCACAGAGTCAGACACAACTGAGCGACTTCACTTTCACTTTTCACTTTCATGCATTGGAGAAGACAATGGCAACCCACTCCAGTGTTCTTGCCTTGAGAATCCCAGGGATTGGGGAGCCTGGTGGGCTGCCATCTATGGGGTCGCACAGAGTCAGACACGACTGAAGAGACTTAGCAACAACAGCAACAGCAGTGTTTTGACTTACTCTGTAGAGATGGGTACACCCGACCAACTGACCTGCCTTTTGAGGAACCTTTATGCAGGTCAGGGAGCAACAGTTAGAACTGGACATGGAACAACAGACGGATTCCAAATAGGAAAAGGAGTACATCAAGGCAGTATATTGTCACCTTGCTTATTTAACTTATATGCAGAGTACATCATGAGAAATGCTGGGCTGGAGGAAGCACAGCTGGAAGTTTGCCAGGAGAAATATCAATAAACTCAGATATGCAGATGACACCACCCTTATGGTAGAAAGTGAAGAGGAACTAAAGAGCCTCTTGATGAAAGTGAAAGAGGAGAGTAAAAAAGTTGGCTTAAAGCTCAACATTCAGAAAACTAAGATCATGGCATCCGGTCCCATCACTTCATGGCAAATAGACGGGGAAACAGTGGAATCAGGGGCTGGGCTCCAAAATCACTGCAGATGGTGACTGCAGCCATGAAATTAAGAGACGCTTACTCCTTGGAAGGAAAGTTATGACCAACCTAGACAGCATATTAAAAAGCAGAGACATTACTTTGCCAACAAAGGTTCATCTAGTCAAGGCTACGGTTTTTCCAGTAGTCAGGTATAGAGGTGAGAGTTGGACTATAAAGAAGGCTGAGCACCGAAAAATCGATGTTTTTGAACTGTGGTGCTGGAGAACACTCTTGAGAGTCCCTTGGACAGCAAGGAGATCAGACCAGTCCATCCTTAAGGAGATCAGTCCTCGGTGTTCATTGGAGGGACTGATGTTGAAGATGAAACTCCAATACTTTGGCCACCTGATGAGAAGAGCTGACTCATTTGAAAAGACCCTGATGCTGGGAAAGATTGGGGGCAGGAAGAGAAGGGGACGACAGAGGATGAGATGGTTGGATGGTATCACCAACTGGATGGACATGGGTTTGGGTGGAATCTGGGAGTTGGTGATGGACAAGGAGGCCTGGTGTGCTGCAGTTCATGGGATCACAAAGAGTTGGACATGACTGAGCAACTGAACTGAAGTGAACAGTAGATTCTTTTGGATTTTTTTTCTTTTTTTTTTCCCCCATTTTTTCCCCTCTCTGTTGTAGTTGATTTTACTGGCACTATGAAATCTATTTAAACTTTTGAGCTTTTTTTTTTCTTAGTCAGATTTTTTATTGCTATTATAAACCTCTGCCTCTACATTGGGCTTTTATAGCTCTGTGGAGTTTTCCTTTATTTTTTCTCTTTCTCTTACAATTAAAAATTGTAATTTTTAAACTTATTATTATTTTTTCTACATTTATTCCTTTGTTTGCTTTTCCTACTGTTGTTTTCCCTGTGCAGTTATTCTTTAATGTATACAAATATTCTTTGTCTACTTCTATTTAACTTTGCATATCTATTCTTTTTTCTTTTCTTCCTTGCCTTTCCTCTCAACGTATTTGTTAGTTTTACTTTCATTGCATTATTCCCCAATTGGCACCTTGCTCTAGTTTTGTTATGTTTGTGCTTTAGTTAGTTTTGTTCTTAACTAGTAAACATAATTTTTGATTTGCTTCATTCACCAGGTCAATCTACTGTATTTTATTATATTGGACTGTGTTCCCTTTGCTCATGGGTGTATATGTGTATATTCCATCATTTTAGTTATTATTTGCTTGATTTTGTAGCTGCCATTTCTCTGGGGTTCATCTTTGGTTTCCCATTTTTGGATATTTGTTTTAATTTCACTTAATGCCATAACAGACCACTTGTGGGATCTTCACTCCTGACCACAGATCAAGCCCTCAGCCTCTGGTGTGGGAGCACTGACTCCAAGACCCAAGACTATCAGAGAACTAGCCCTGCTGCTGCTGCTAAGTCACTTCAGTCATGTCTGACTCTGTGCGACCCCATAGATAGCAGCCCACCAGGCTCCCCCGTCCCTGGGATTCTCCAGGCAAGAACACTGGAGTAGGGTGCCATTTCCTTCTCCAACGCATGAAAGTGAAAAGTGAAAGTGAAGTTGCTCAATCATGTCCGACTGTTCGCAACCCCATGGACTGCAGCCTTCCAGGCTCCTCTGTCTATGGGATTTTCCAGGCAAGAGTACTGGAGTGGGGTGTCATTGCCTTTTCCGGAACTAGCCCTGCTGCTGCTGCTAAGTCGCTTCAGTCATGTCCAACTCTGTGCAACCCCAGAGATGGCAGCCCATCAGGCCCCCCCATCCCTGGGATTCTCCAGGCAAGAACACTGGAGTGAGTTGCCATTTCCTTCTCCAATGCATGAAAGTGAAAAGTGAAAGTGAAGTCGCTCAGTCTTGTCCGACTCTTTGCGACCCCATGGACTTCAGCCTACCAGGCTCCTCCACCCTTGGGATTTTCCAGGCAAGAGTACAGGAGTGGGATGCCATTGCCTTCTCCTGAACTAGCCCTAGGGAGTATCAGATAGCCCTAAAAGTGAGACACTAAAGTGAAGTCGCTGAGTTGCATCCAACTCTTTGTGACCCCATGGACTGTAGCCCACTAGGCTCCTCCCTCCATGGGATTCTCCAGGCAAGCGTACTGGAGTGGGTTGCCATTTCCTTCTCCAGGGGATTTTCCTGACACAGGGATCAAACCTGGGTCTCCTGCATTCCAGGCAGACGCTTTAACCCCTGAGCCACATATAGCCTTAGGGAATATCAAATAGTGAGCACTCACACAAAGAAAACCACTTGAATAGAAGACCCAGCATCACCCAACCACCAGTAGCATCCTGTGCAGGATGCCTCATCTAAACAACAAACAAAACAAAAATATGAATCCAATCAACAGCAGACAGGATTACCACCTCACTCAGCCTTGCCCATCAGAGGAAAAACAAACACACAAATAAAAACTCAGCACAAATCTCAACCTATACAAAGCTTACACAAACCACTGGACCAACCTTAGGAAGGAAGAAACAAAAAGGAAGAAAGAATTCAACCTTTAAGCCTGGGAAAAGGAGACGGCAAACACAATAAGTTACAGAAAGATAATAATGAAAAGGCAGAGAAATACTACACAGGTGAAGGAACAAACTAGAAACATAGAAGTCCAAATAAATGAAGAGGAACTAGGCAAACTACCTGAAAAAGAATTCAGAATAATGATAGTAAAGATGATAAAAATCCTTGAAAACAGAATGGAGAAAATGCACAAATCAATTAACAAAGACCTAGAAGAATTAAAGAATAAACATACAGAGACAAACAACACAATTACTGAAATTAAAAATACTCTAGAAGGAATCAATAGCAGAATACCTGACACAGAAGAACAAATCAATGAGCTGGAAGATAAAATGGTGGAAATAACTTCTGAAGAGCAGAATAAAGTAAAAAGAATGAAAAGAACTGAAGATAGTCTCATGGACCTCTGGGACAATATCAAACACACCACTATTCACATTATGGGGGACCTAGAAGAAGAAGAGATAAAGAAAGGGTATGAGAAAATTTTTAAAGAGATTAGAATTGAAAATCTCTCTAACATGGGAAAGGAAATAGTTAATGCAGTCCCAGAGGCACAAAGAGTCCCATACAGAATAAACCCAAGGAGAAACACACCAAGACACATACCAATCCAACTAACAAAGAGTAAACATAAAGAAACAATATTAAAAGCAGCAAGGGAAAAGAAACAAGTAACATATAAGGGAAGCTCCATACGCTCAACAGCTGATCTTTCAGCAGAAACTCTGCAGGCCAGAGGGGAATGGAAGGATGTATTTAAAGCACTGAAAGGGAAAAATCTCCAACCAAGATTACTGTACCCAGAAAGGATCTCTTTCAAAATTTATGGGAAAACAAAAATCTTTTCAGGCAAGCAGAAGTTAAGAGAATTCAGTACGGCCAAACTAACTTTACAACAAATGTTAAAGGAATTTATATAGTCAAGAAATACAAGAGAAGGAAAAGGATCTACAGACTCGACCCCAAACAATTAAGAAAATGGCAATAGGAACATATATATCCATCATTACCTTAAATGTAAATGGATTAAATGCTAAAACCATAAGACACAGATTGCTGAATGGATATAAAAACATGACCCATATACATACTGTCTACAAGAAACCCACTTCAGACCTAAAGACGCATATAGACTGAAAGTGAGAGGATGTAAAAATATATCCCACACAAATGGGAAGTAAAAGAAAGCTGGAGTACCAATCCTCATATTAGGCAAAATAGATCTTAAAGAGTATTACAAGAGATAAGGAAGGACACTAGGTAATAATCAAGGGATCAATCCAAGAGGAAACCATAACAGTTGTAAATATCTATGCACTGCAGATGGTGATTGCAGCCATGAAATTAAAAGACACTTACTCCTTGGAAGAAAAGTTATGAGCAACCTAGATAGCATATTCAAAAGCAGAGCCATTATTTTGCCGACTAAGGTCCGTCTAGTCAAGGCTATGGTTTTTCCGGTGGCCATGTATGGATATGGGAGTTGGACTGTGAAGAAGGCTGAGCGCCAAAGAATTGATGCTTTTGAAGTGTGGTGTTGGAGAAGACTCTTGAGAGTCCCTTGGACTGCAAGGAGATCCAACCAGTCCATTCTGAAGGAGATCAGCCCTGGGATTTCTTTGGAAGGAATGATGCTAAAGCTGAAACTCCAGTACTTTGGCCACCTCATGCGAAGAGTTGACTCATTGGAAAAGACTCTGATGCTAGGAGGGATTGAGGGCAGAAGGAGAAGGGGATGACCGAGGATGAGATGGCTGGATGGCATCACTGACTCGATGGACATGAGTCTGAGTGAACTCTGGGAGTTGGTGATGGACAGGGAGGCCTGGTGTGCTGCGATTCATGGGGTCGCAAAGAGTTGGACCCGACTGAGGCACTGAGCTGAACTGAACTGATGCACCCAACATAGGAGCAGTTCAATACATAAGACAAACTCTAACAAACATAAAAGAAGAAATTAACAGCAACATAATAATAGTAGGAGACTTTAACACCCCACTCACACCAATGGAGCAATCATCAAAACAGAAAATTAATAATGAAACACAGGCCTTAGATGATAATTAGATGAAATGGATCTCATTGATATCTTCAGGACATTCCATCCAAAGGCAGAAGGATACACCTTCTTCTCAAGTGCACATAGAACATTCTCCAGGATAGACTACTTCTTGGGTCACAAATCAAACCTCAGTAAATTTAAGAAAATTGAAATATTTAAGAAATTTAAGAAAATTGTATATATGTTTCCTATACACAATGGAATTTCATTCAGCTATTAAAAAGAATGCATTTGAATCAGTGCTAATGAGTTGAATGAAACTGGAGCCTATCATACAGAGTGAAGTAAGTCAGAAAGAAAAACACCAATACAGTATATTAACGCATATATATGGAATTTAGAAAGATGGTAATGATGACCCTATATGTGAGACAGCAAAAGAGACACAGATGTAAAAATACAGACTTTTGGACTCTGTGGGAGAAGGCAAGGGTGGGATGATTTGAGAGAATAGTATTGAAACGTGTATATTACCATATGTGAAATAGATTACCAGTCCAAGTTTGATGCATGAAACAGGGTCCTCAAAGCCAAAAACAGGACCACCCTGAGGTATGGGATAGGGAGGAAGGTGGGAGCGGGGTTCAGGATGGGGGACACATGTACACCCATGGCCGATTCATGTCTATGTATGGCCAAAACCACCACAGTACTGTAAAGTAATTAGCCCCCAATTAAAATTAATTATTTTCTTTTTTAAAAAAGAATTTCATGAACTGTGTAGTCCATGGGGTCACAAAGAGTCGGACTCGACTGAGTGACTTTCACTTTCACTTTTTGAAGAGAAATACCTTCCATCATCCTTCTAGGAATTCTCAGGGTTTATCAGGTTCTTTGGCTACATCTGCTCCAGGCTTCCTGCTCCCTCTTTTGGCTGAATTCTTAAGCTCATATCCTTCTCTCATTGTTGCAATATACGCACGGGTGCCAACAGCCACATTTTTTCTTAACCAAGGACAGACTTAAAACTTAAAAAAAAAAAAAAAAAAAAACAAATTAAAGTTTCTGGTCTCTCCCTGGCCTGCAGAGTCAGTTTGATTTTCTGTGAGTCCCCACTAGTCATCTGCCAGAGCTTACTCCAGTCACCATCAGGAATGTGCACCAGGAGCCAGACACAGGGTGTAGTAGTGTATAAGTAAAGCAAGCAGAATGCTGGAGGTGGGGGGATCAGTGTGCAAGGTATCACCAGTGACATGGGTGGGCTTTTTGATGCAGTCCCTGATGTGGTGCGGAGAAGGCAATGGCACCCCACTCCAGCACTCTTGCCTGGAAAATCTCATGGACAGAGGAGCCTGGAAGGCTGCAGTCCATGGGGTCGCTAAGAGTCAGACACGACTGAGCAACTTCACTTTCACTTTTCACTTTCATGCATTAGAGAAGGAAATGGCAACCCACTCCAGTGTTCTTGCCTGGAGATTCCCAGGGACAGCAGAGCCTTGTGGGCTGCCGTCCATGGGGTCGCACAGAGTCAGACATGACTGAAGCGACTTAGGAGCAGCAGCAGCAGCAGCAGCTGATGTGGTGAGAAATCTGTATGCAGGTCAGGAAGCAACAGTTAGAACTGGACATGGAACAACAGACTGGTTCCAAATAGGAAAAGGAGTCCGTCAAGGCTTTATATTGTCACCCTGCTTATTTAACTTATATGCAGAATACATCATGAGAAATGCTGGACTGGAAGAAACACAAGCTGGAATCAAGATTGCTGGGAGAAATATCAACAACCTCACATATGCAGATGACACCACCCTTATGGCAGAAAGTGAAGAGGAACTAAAGAGCCTCTTGATGAAAGTGAAAGAGGAGAGTGAAAAAGTTGGCTTAAAACTCAACATTCAGAAAACGAAGATCATGGCATCCAGTCTCATCACTTCAGGGGAAATAGACAGGGAAACAGTGGAAACAGTGTCAGACTTTATTTTTCTGGGCTCCAAAATCACTGCAGATGGTGACTGTAGCCACGAAATCAAAAGATGCTTACTCCTTGGAAGAAAAGTTATGACCAACCTAGATAGTATATTCAAAAGCAGAGACATTACTTTCCTGACTAAGGTCCATCTAGTCAAGGCTATGGTTTTTCCAGTAGTCATATATGGATGTAAGAGTTGGACTGTGAAGAAGGCTGAGCGCCTGAAGAATCGATGCTTTTGAACTGTGGTGTTGGAGAAGACTCTTGAGAGTCCCTTGGACTGCAAGGAGATCTAACCAGTCCATTCTGAAGGAGATCGGCCCTGGGATTTCTTTGGAAGGAACAATGCTAAAGCTGAAGCTCCAGTACTTTGGCCACCTCATGCGAAGAGTAGACTCATTGGAAAAGACTCTGATGCTGGGAGGGATTGGGGGCAGGAGGAGAAGGGGATAACAGAGGATGAGATGGCTGGATGGCATCACTGACTCAATGGGTGTGAGTCTGAGTGAACTCCGGGAGTTGGTGATGGACAAGGAGGCCTGGCGTGCTGCAATTCATGGGGTCGCAAAGAGTCACACACGACTGAGCGACTGAACTGAAACTGAAATACTATCCAGGAGTTCTATCTGCTACTCCCCCAGCCTCTACAGTGATGTACTTATCAGTACTCTGGATAAGATAAGCAAATGGGTCTCATTGGCTGTGTCCTGTTCAGTTGGGAAAGCTACTTTGCCCAGTTTTTAATTGCAGTGGTGGTTGTTGAGTTTTAGGAGTTCTTTGTGTATTCTGGATATTACTCTCTTAAAGGATTTGCAAATACTTTATCCCATTCTGTGGACTCCCTTTTCACCCTCTTGATAGTTTTGAATTTTACACAAAAGCTTAAATTCTGGTAATGTCCAACTGATGTATTTGTTTCTTTTGCTGCCTATGCTTTTTCTGTCATATACAAGAAAGTATTGCCATACGCTTTTCTTCAGTACTTTTCTAGTTTGCATGTAGGTTTTTGATCCATTCTGCATTAATTTTTAAACGTGGTATAAGAGAAGGACCAATTTCATTCTTTTGCATATAGACATCCAGTTTTTCTAGGACCATTTGTTGAAGAGTCCTTTCTACCACACAATCACTCTAGCACCTTTGTCAAAATCATTTAACTATATACGAGAGGGTTTATTGTGGGTTTTTTTATTCTAGTCTCTGTTATTTATATCTCCATAAGCCAATACACAATATTTTGATTGTTTCAACTTTGTGGTAAACTTTGAAATCTGGAAGTATAAGTCTCTAGCTTTGCCTTTTAAAAATTATTTAAGCTATTTGGGTTCCATTAACATTCCACATGAATTTTGGAATGGGTTTTTTATTTCTTCAAAAAATGTCATTGGGGTTTTAGTGGAAATTACATTGAATCTGTGTATCATTTTATGTAATGCTATCATCTCAACAATACTAAGTCTTCCAGGCCATGATTAAAGAATGTCTTTCCATTTAAAAAAAAAAAAAAAAGGAATCCAGATTGGAAAAGAGGAAGTAAAGCTCTCTGCAGATAACATGATACTGTACATAGAAAACCCTAAAGATAGTATCAGAAAATTACTAGAGCTAATCAGTGAATTTAGCAAATTTGCAGGATACAAAATCAGTACACAGAATTTACTTGCATTTCTATATACTAATAATTAAAAGTCAGAAAGAGAAATTAAGGAATCAATTCCATTCACATTGTGACAAAAAGAATTAAATATCTAGGAATAAATTTACCTAAGAAGACAAAAGAACTGTACATGGAAAATTATAAGACACTAATGGAAGAAATCAAAGATGACGAAAACAGATGGAGAGATATTCCATGTTCCTGGGTAGGAAGAATCAATATTGTGAAAATGACTATACTACCTAACACAATCTACAGATTCAGGGTGATACCTATCAAATAACCAAAGGCATTTTTCACAGAACTAGAACAAAAAATTTCACAATTCAAATGTAAACACAAAAGACCCCAAATAGCCACAGCAGTCCTGAGAAAGAAGAATGGAGCTGGAGGAATCAATCTTCCTGACTTCAGATTATACTACAAAGCTACAGTCATCAAGAAAGTATGATACTGACACAAAAACAGAAATATAGACCAATGGAACAAAATAGAAAGCCCAGAAATAAATCCATGCATCTATGGGTACCTTGTTTTTTACAAAGAAGGCAAGAAAATACAATAGGACAAAGACAGTCTTTTCAATAAATGGTGCTGGGAAAACTGGACAGCTATGTCCAGCTATGTCTATCCATAAAAGAAGGAAATTAGAACAATTCCTAACACCACACACAAAGATAAATTCAAAATGGAATAAAGACCTAAATGTAAGACCAGAAACTATAAACCTCTTAGAGGAAAATATAGGCAGAACACTTGATGACATAAATCAAAGCAAGATTCTCTATGACCCACCTCCTCGAGTAATGGAAATAAAAACAAAAGTAAACAAGTGGGACCTAATTAAACTTAAAAGCTTTGGAACAGCAAAGGAAACTATAAGCAAGGTGAAAAGACAACCCTCAGAATGGGAGAAAATAATAACAAATGAAACAACTGACAAAGGATTAATTTCCAAAATATACAAGCAGCTCATACAACTCAATGCCAGAAAAACAACCCAATCAAAAAGTGGGGAAAAGACTTAAATAGACATGTCTCCAAAGAAGACATACAGATGGCTAACAAACATGAAAAGATGCTCAACATAGCTCATTTTAGAGAACTGCAAATCAAAACTACAATGAAATATCACATCACATTGGTCAGAATGGCTGCTATCAAAAAGCCTACTAACAATAAATGCTGGAGAGGATGTGTAGAAAAGAGAATGCTCTTGCACTGTTGGTGGGAATATAAATTGATACAGCCACTATGGAAGACAGTATGGAGATTCCTTAAAAAAGAATACTAGGACTAAAACTACCATATGACCCAGAAATCCCACTGCTAGGCATATACCCTGAGGAAACCAAAATTGAAAAAGACACATGTATCCCATTGTTCATTGCGGCACTATTTACAATAGCTAGAACATGAAAGCAATCTAGATGTCCCTGGACAGATGAATGGATAAAGAAGTTGTGGTACATATACAGAATGGAATATTACTCAGCCTCATAAAAAGGAACGCATTTGAGTCAGTTCTGATGAGGTGGATGAACTGGAACCTATTATACAGAGTGAGGTGAGAAAGAGAAATATCATATTTTAATGTATACATAGGGAATCTAGAAAAATGGTACTGAAGAATTTATTTCCAGGACAGCAATGGAGAAACAGACATAGAGAACAGGCTTATGGACATGGAGAGAGGAGAGAAGAGGGTGAGATGTATGGAAGGAGTAACATGGAAACTTATATTACCATTTGTAAAATAGATAGCCAATGGGAATTTGCTGTATGGCTCAGGAAACTCAAACAGGGGCTCTGTATCAATCTAGAGGGGTGGGATGAGTGGGAGATGAGAGGGAGGTTCAAAAGGGAGGGGACATGTGGCTGATTTTTTTGAGGTTTGACAGAACACAACAAAATTCTGTAAAGCAATTATCCTTCAANGCTGTATGGCTCAGGAAGCTCAAACAGGGGCTCTGTATCAATCTAGAGGGGTGGGATGAGTGGGAGATGAGAGGGAGGTTCAAAAGGGAGGGGACATATGGCTGATTTTTTTGAGGTTTGACAGAACACAACAAAATTCTGTAAAGCAATTATCCTTCAATAAAAAAATTAAAAAAAGATTCTGTCAGTTGTTTTAATTAACATTATAAATATTTCAGCTATATTTTAAAGTACAGATATAATAAATATCTACCACCTATTGTATAACTTTCTAGGCCCAAGACGGAGTGCTTCTGCCTGGGGTACCAAGTCAGAAAACTGAAACTAAAGTGAACTTTCCTGTTCCTATAAATGTTCTGCTTGACTAGAAAAGCAGGATAGTCAGTCAGCCAGTCCCCAAAATGAAGCCAGCTCTGGGCTCTATAGTTATTTTCCTTTCCCTTCTCATCTCAAACAAGACTGACTATGTGGCCATAGCCAATTAGATATTTTCTATTTTCCACTTCCTTGTCCTCTACTTTTTATCCTATCACAGCTTCCTGCCTTCCACCCCATTTTGCAGTTCTCTGAATAGAGACTGTTTGCTTCCTCAAGTGGTAAGAAATTTTGTTTGTATCACCTAAATTGTCTCCTTAAAGCATTTTTTAACATACTCAGTTTAAGAAAAATTCATTAATCTCCCTTTCTCTCCCATGTTTGATGTTTCTTACTTCTAATCATGGTCTTATAATTTTACCTATAAACTCTATATGTGTATACAATAAGTACCGTCTTGCAAATGTCTATTCTTTATAAAATAGTAGTGTACTATGGGCTTCCCTTGTGGTTCAGTCGGTAAAAAATCCACCTGCAATGCAGGAGACCCAGGTTCAGTCCCTGGTTGGGAAGATCCCCTGGAGAAGGAAATGGCAACTACTCCAGTATTCTTGCCTGGAGAATCCCATGGACAGAGGAGCCTGGTGGGCTACAGTCCATGCAGTTGCAAGGAGTCAGACACGACTGAACAACTAAACAGCAGCATCAGTATACTATACTTATGCTCTGTATGTATATATGCAGTTATACTTTTGAGATTATCTACATTATTTGATGTAACTCAGTTTTAATCAATGTGAAGGTAGGCCCGCGTCTGTAAACTCTCAGAGGAAAATTCTGCTACCCCATCTCCCAGCTCAGGCTGAAACTGGCAAGTTGCTTATTTGACAGTCTGTATCAGTGAGTAGATATTTTTCAAGTTCACCCCTGACTTTTTCACTGGTGTTGCAAATCTTCAATAGTTTTTCATTTTATTTTCTATTTCATTTTCAACTCCCTGATTCATGTATCCACAGTGTCATTTTCTGTCCCCACAGGGCCATTAAATTCTAGCTCCTGAGAACTGAGAGATGGAACCAACCCCAAACCCCATCCCCACCTCCCAAGGCAGCTTCCACATTAGTTTTTGTTCTGGGGTTTTGTTTCCTCATCATTTATCTCCTTTGGAATTTTTCAAATTACCTTTTGGGCATTTAAATGAACAATGTTTATGTTCTATTATATGAGTTAAAAATCTTCTGTGTGTTAGTAGCTCAGTCGTGTCTGACTCTTTGTAATACCATGGACTGTAGCCCTCCATGCTTTTCTTTTCATGGGATTCTCCAGACAAGACTACTGGAATGGGTTACCATTTCCTTCTCCAAAAAATCTTCTAGATTTATAAAAATTGAAAGCTGTTTAGGTTATATAATCCCCCCCATCCAGAAAATGAAGCCCTTTAACTTTCTTTAATATAAGTCAATATTGGATATTATGTTTAACATTCAATGATAGAGAAAGTAATTTTAAGATTATTAAGAATGAAACCAAATTTTTCATATATAATTCAGTGAGAAATCGTTATATTGTCATATCCAAACAATTTAGCTCTTTCTTAGCTCTTTTTAAGGCTCTTTTCAGAGGTCAAAGATGAAGAATTTGGTTTCTTTCAAAGTTCTATTGTTTAATTCATGCAATTTGAATTTATATGAATTTAATTATGATTAACTCATTTATTCATCTCATCTTACATTTGCTTGATTTTTATTGAAATACCATATGTCATGATCTATGAAAATTTAAAAATGTGTAATTTTGCCAAGTTTTTCCATTATTCTCCTGTAACTAGCCTATGCCCACAATAAAACAAGCTAGAGGGCATTTTACATCTCAATGTGAAACATTTTCCTGCCTCTGAAACTTTGTTTATGCTTTAAATTATACATATACTCTTATTCCCCACTCCTCAAGTCTAACTCTTTGAACCTACCCATCCTGTCTATATGTCTATAGTCTTCATGAAAGTACTCCCTTATTGCCCCAAATATGATTTCCAGTCTCTTTCTGTATAACTCTTGCAGTTTTATAAAGTAATTTTTAATTGGAGGATAACTCTTGTGTGTTTTACCATATTCTCTTTTGGTACACTGCTTCATTGGGGTTTTTTATATTTTGCTTTAGCTTAGAAAATAAGTGTCTCCTTTTTATTCTTATAGTCCATAAAACACTTGGAGAATTTGTAGAAAGTCAGTAAATACTCATTGAAATTCAAGATAAATAAAATCTCCTTTGCAATTCAAATTGAATGCTTTAAATGACTATAAGTAGTGTCATTATTTAAAATATAAACCCTGAAGGGGAAGATTTAAAAGTGTTACAAGCTATATAAAAGGTATGACAACACATGGAATAAACCTCTCTGGATTCCTACAAAAAGGAAGAGTTAGACCAGATGATTTCTAAGGTTTCTCCTACTTCTAAAATTCTCATATTCTTCTCCAACTTCAGATGTGTTTTCCTGAACATTTTGGCCAAGGAGCATAGTGTTCATACTGACAATGAGACAGTCACCTGAGAGCCAGGAATGCACTTTCCCAGGAAACAGTGGTGCTTGAGGACCGTAGCTAGTCGGAGGAGAGAAGGGATGGTGCTTACACCTGGATGCTTGCTCCCTTCATGCATTGCTGAAAGCCGTGTAGAGAAAGCATCAGAAAGAGGAGCAGAAACTCCTTTCTCTTGCAATGTCTCTCCACTGCCCTCTATTGTCATAGCTGAACAGCTGTGCCTGTTGAATGAGAAATGATTACAGGATCATTTCTTTACTGTAGAGCAGGCAATACAGGATGAATTTGAAGCTGAGAGGCAGTCAACTGATGACTAGCACAATAAGGAATATAAATTTCAATACATACATATTATCCTCAATTTAGGAGCATATTTACTATAATTTACAAAATGGAATGGTCATGTTATGAGGAGGTAAATTTGGATTTAAAAATTGTATAATTCCCTCAAACACCAAACTACTAGTAAACTAACTACAATTTCAGTATATTAAATTATAGTGAAGCAGCTCAGGGCATTACATGGTTTTACCTTATTCTATAAATTTGCAATGAAGAATATAATTCACCTTTCCATCTGTTCCAGTTTGATATCAGAGTCTATTTGTAATAAATACCATGAACTATTCATTAGGAAAAAGATATACTTGTGCCTTAAAATGAAACAGCATCTAATGGCTGGTATATTAAATTATAATAAAATTTGGGGACTTCCCTGGAAGTCCAGTAGTTAAGACTTCCTTCACATGCATGAGGTACAAGTTTGATCCCTGGTCAGGGAGCTAAGACCCCACATGTCTCGCACCTAAAAAATCAAAACAGAAACAATATTGTAACAAATTCAATAAAGACTTTAAAAATAGTCTACATCAAAAAAAATTTTTTTAAACTATAACAAAACTTTGATTCTAAACCCTAGGGATTTACTTGAATAAATAGACACAGTATGAATTATATCATGTTCCTCTATGACATGGAAAATCAACTGTACTTCAATTTTTTTTAAATCACATTCTTCACTTAACAGAATGAAGATCTGTTCTCCACTATGATTTCTGTGGACTTTGTCATCTACTTATTTTGAAATAGTTTTGATTATATTTAATAAATATAAAAATCCCTTGCACAACACAGGTGGTATGCCACAGTGGTTAAAAGCAGGAGCTTTACAAATAGAATGAGTAGGTTTGAACCCTGGCTCTCACACCGTTGACTCTTGGCAACTTGCTTAATCCCTCTCTTTTTCTGTTCTGTCATTTGTAAAATGGGAACAGAGTACCTGCCTCACAGGGCTTTTATGTGTGTGTATTAAATAAGCTAATACAAGTAAAGTACTTTGCCAAGAGCGTAAGTGGCAAAAATTTGCTACTGTTGTTTTTCCTACTACCAATCCTTGAGGACAAATTTGTCAAGCACCAAAGATTGATTATAGTAACTGATTATGTTAGCAAGAAAACAACTAATTTTCTCTAAAACTCTTATTACCACATCAAAGAACAGAGGTATGAGTCTAAAATGAACTCTCTCTCCACTTAGAATTCCAGAACCATTTCTTCAGAATAGGAATATATTCTAGAAACAAATATATTGTTTTACTTGTCCTAATACATTGTCAGATAGTCATGACTGACTTATCCTCACCACTCACACTTTCAATTATCAATATAAAATGTATTTTTATGTTTAAGTTTATGTTTCCTCACCTCAAATCACCCAACAGATCCTCAGAAAAATCTGTTAAGCTCTAAGGACAAAACTCCTCAGACTTCTGATTTTAAAGCTTGCTAAATTTCTTGTTTCAAGTCGTGGATATTAGTGCTAAAGAAGTTACTGATATAAACTTGCTTTAAAGAATAATCAGGTCCTGAGACTGTGCTATTGAGCAGCAAAGTGATAGAACATTTTTTTTCTGCCAGCCTTAATATATTTATGTATCTAGAAGTTCAATTCATAATCATTTAATAAAGTGAACACTTGTAGTCTTAAATATTAAAAAAGAAACAGGCTATTAAAAGTTAAAACCCTATTTGTATTTAGCTATGTTAAAAAAAAATAATCCCAGGAATATTGTAATGAGTCTAGGTTTAGGAGCAGGCATTGTGCAAGTTAATGTAAGTAATGAACCTTTCATGTGAAATGATGTAGTGTCACAACTCATTTGCATCCCACTTAAAGTGTAATTAAGTTTCTCTGACAGCATGGCTTATGGCTGAAAGAACAGACCTGGCTGCTAAATTAATCCAGAGTCCCTCAGTTAATAACACCCAGCAAAGAAAACTTTATACACTCTTTCATTTAAAGTTCCCAAACTCCCATTTGCAGAAGCAAGGCAGCCTACAGAGAAATCCTTCTATAAAATTGATGGACACTCACTAGACAGATTTAACCATCAAAACACCTGAAAACTGGCCTTTGATGAATCGGGACATAAGAATATGCTGTTTTCCCTCCAGCTAAGCCTGGAGATCTGGAGGGGTGGAGTCACACTTAAATTTCACTGCACCATGTATTTAAACTATAGCACATTTTCAAACTTAAATATGAAGTGCTGTGAATTTATAACCTGAACTGGTTTACCATAATTAAGAGCTCAGAAATAATGGAATTTATTTTTTCATTTATTCTTTCAGGATGTGAGTTACTACATTTAAGTTCCCAAGTGAAGTTGTTGTTCATTAAATTTTTTCGAGTTTTTTTGTTTGTTACTGTCCTTGTTTTTGTTAAGAATTGTCCTCAATATTGTTAAAAATATTCACTTTTGTAATCCCCAGAACGGATTATGAAGTTGCCGCAAGATTAGAACTACACTGTGTTATTTAGAACAAGTTTTAACTAAACAAGGATTTAATTTATAAATAACCCCAAACTGTTTTTAGAGAGACAAACGAGAGAATAGGCAAATTTCTTAGGATCGGTGTCCCTTTCTCTCCAGGGCAACAAAGAATCTCTGCCCACCAGCTACATGGGCAACTGCATGGTACTATTATCTTGTTCTACTTTTCCATGGCACCCAAATTCAAAGG
Source organism: Neotragus moschatus (assembly GCA_006410615.1). Lineage (NCBI taxonomy): Eukaryota > Metazoa > Chordata > Mammalia > Artiodactyla > Bovidae > Neotragus > Neotragus moschatus. The sequence goes on along the minus strand of SJYA01002338.1, from coordinate 77,555 downwards.
CTGATGCAGAAAAGAAATAGTTTAACTTTAAGGTTAAGGTCTCAAAATCAACTATTGTTGCCACCATAAATAAACTGATTCCTCAGAGACTCAGTGTAAGTGCTGGAGGCTGGAGAAAGATATACTTTTAACATACAAAACATTTCTGAATCCAACAAGTGCCCAATAATTTAATAATGTAATGACTAGCGAACTTACTCTAGTCCANTTAACTTTAAGGTTAAGGTCTCAAAATCAACTATTGTTGCCACCATAAATAAACTGATTCCTCAGAGACTCAGTGTAAGTGCTGGAGGCTGGAGAAAGATATACTTTTAACATACAAAACATTTCTGAATCCAACAAGTGCCCAATAATTTAATAATGTAATGACTAGCGAACTTACTCTAGTCCACTAAACCAACATTTCTCAGAGTATTTTAGGCTAGGTTAGCATTTCTGACAGATGACCTGCAATGCCATCCCTACAAGAAAATTGCCATATTTAGAAAATAAATAATATATTAAAGTGTAACACTAAGAAGTATTTTCAAAGCACTGAGAAAAGCACTATTTTCCTTAAGGGCAAAATTTGCAGCAGTTCATTTTTCTACTTCAGGTCTCAGCACTATGTAATGTATGACTGGCATTTTAACAGAAACATATCATAATCTGTCTTAATTTTCAAAAGCTCTATTTCAGGGAACAAAAAACTTACCAGGAAGGATGAGTTGATGGGAAAGAAACATCCAAACAATTATTTTCTCCCATCATTTATTTTTTAAAAAATCATGATTAGTAAAAGATAAACCATAAAAGCCCTGTTCAATTAAATGATTTATTTCTGGCAAGTTGTTGGAACATTTACAGTGGTAGCAGATAATGATTTTACTTCAGCTGTCCAGCTGAGGCCAAAAGGTGGTGGTACATGGAGTGTTAAGTGCCTTTTTTCATGAGTTATAACCTGTGTTGTCAGAAGGTAAAGGATCACAGGAAAGCTCTTTCCACAACTCCAAGTCTGGCTGCTCCCCAGTCATCTCCCATAATCCACTTCAGGTTGAAAGTTTTAAAATACTCAAGGCGATGGCTTCAGGTCACACAGAAAAGAAAAAGTCAAATTTTAAGTTTTAAAGACAAGACCTTTTAGAACTAACACCCCCAAAAGATGTCCTTTTCATTATAGGGGACTGGAANCCCTTGTGCTACCTCCCAATATTTAGATATTCTGCTGCTAAATTCTTTAAATTTTGCTCTGAGTGGTGAAGCAAAAGATTCCATCTACTAGCTGGAAGCAGGAACCAATGTACTATTTATATGCTATCACAAAGGCATTCCCTTGATTTCCCAAACCTCAACGTCATCAGCTTGCCACCTACCCTCTCAAACCCTAGTTTTTCCTACTGAACTGCTCATGGTTTGATTTTTTTTTAATGGGAAAAGTTTAAACTTGATTCATAAACCACATTAAAATCTGATCCTCAAAAATATTTCAGGCCAATCTCTTCAAGGTTTATGGTGACCATTTCTATAATTTCAAGGAAGTCCTTGTTTAAGCATCTGAGTAGAACCAGAGATGCAAACTGAGGCATTCCTGCAGTTTCTTTTTAAGGAAGGAATTACCATTTCAGCAAGAAAATCAGTAAAGATCTCCAATATTCCCACTGAAACACCATCTTGGCCATCAATTTTGCTTAAGATTACAATAAGGAATTCCCTGGCAGCCCAGTGTGGTTTGGACTCCATGCTTCTACTGCCAGGAGCCCAGGGTTCGATCCCTGGTTNCCATTTCAGCAAGAAAATCAGTAAAGATCTCCAATATTCCCACTGAAACACCATCTTGGCCATCAACTTTGCTTAAGATTACAATAAGGAATTCCCTGGCAGCCCAGTGTGGTTTGGACTCCATGCTTCTACTGCCAGGAGCCCAGGGTTCGATCCCTGGTTGGGGAACTAAGATCCTGCAAGCCAAGTGGCATGGCTAAAAAAGGAAAATACATACAACAGTTTTTTTTTTAATCAATTATCAACATGTAATAGAAGGCATCTTCATAGTGTACTACCTGTTGCTTTGCTTCCCACTAAGAATTTTCTGCCACATAGCTCTTACTACAACCCTAGCTAAGATTATTTACATTTGAAATGAACTGATTAAAGTGGTCATTAAAAAAAACTGTATGATTGTAAGGTAATTATAAAAATACAAGTTCATAGGAGACATTCAAGAGCTCCTAAATCTGAATATTAAGAGAGGATCCAATGCCTAGAATATAGCCTTGGACATAGTAGGTGCACCCTAAGCATAAGTTAAAAGAGTAAATGTATGAGATACTAAGTCCTACACTGCAGTGTTTTATTTCCTGAAGACAAATAACTCATTCTGTGGGACAGAATCATTAGGAATTTCTCCACCTGAACTTTTTGCTAGTCAGGACTTTCCCTGGAATATGAGCTCATTGAAGAAAAGAGCTTAGACTCCTGTTCACACATATAATCCCAGTCACAAGAATAACACCATGTACATGGTAAATACAAAATATTTGTTGAATAACTGAATTAGCCTGTGAATTGTCATATTTGTCAAACCCCATATATGATGTCAGGGGTGTTCAATCAGAGTAGAACTCATAATACTAAATACAGGTAAACCCACGCCAGCAAAGCTGAAAGTTGACATTGATGATTTCAGTGCAGTTTAATGGCCTATTTTCTTTCCTCAAAAAGTAGTGTTTATAATTTGGGAAGGATTGTAATGGTTCTCATAAAGACATCAAATTCTTCTTATTTAAACCTGCATAATAGTGTCCTACAAAACTGTATTGTTGTTGTTTAATCACTGAGTCATATCTCACTCCTTTGCGACCCTGGGAACTATAGACTGCCAGGCACCTCTATCCATGGGATTTCCCAGGCATGGATTCTGGCGTGTCATTTCTTCCTCCAGGGAATCTTCTCCACTCAAGGATCAAACCCACATCTCCTGCATTGGTAGGCAGACACTTTACCACTGGGAGTCTCCTGAGAAGCCTATAGAAACTGCATAAATCTACAGCTAAAAATGTGAAATACATTAAACAATACAGCAGATTTTGTAGGTTCTAACATAAAGAACCATCCTCAAAGAAAAGGTATAGTCTTTAATATAGAAGAAAAAAGTTTTTCTTCCTTTCAGAGCTAGTGGGATTCCTTACTTTGTAGACTCTCAGTGTAGTAGCATGGCTTGGAGTTGTTTGTTGTTTTATTTTCTGCTCTGTTGTTTTGCTCTATTTTTATTCCAAAACAGAAGTGATATTTAAAGTAGATATAAAGAAAATATATACCAAAAAAAAAAAATTCAGAGAAAACTTGTTCTTAAGAAATCCAATCAATATTAACTAAAAAAACATTTTTAAAAAAATGGATACATGTCACTGTAGCAAAAGCTCCAAAAGAGCAGAGATCACATGTCATTTGACTTTGTCTCTTCCGCCCCTAACAGAATCTGACCCATAAAACGTACGAAAGGTAAATAAATGAATTAATGATTTCACTTCCACCTAACAAATATATTCAAATAGCCAACTTTGTTTTCATTAATCAAACCCATTTTTTTAACATACCATTTTCAATAGCAATTTTCTTGATCCTCAAGCTCACATAGACTTTTTCCACATGGTAAGACAAAATCGTGCTCCAGCTTTCAGTGTTGATTATGCTAGATACTACAGAGCCAAACCACTTTAAGAATTCAGCAAAACATTTAACTCTATCTGACACATAAACAGACAGCAGTGTTAAATCTGTCACTTTGGTTCAGTTATCTCTACATCTGCTGATGGGATTTTAATCTGGTTGGCATGCACTTAAACAGTATACACACAGTTCTCAATTTTCATTTTCCCCCTTTTACAAAACAGAAAGTCAAATGGTAAAGTTAATAGAGCTGTAAAAATATAGTACCAAATTTATTTTAATCACTGTGTGAGTGTCATTGATTTAGGACAGCTGCTGTCTAAATAAATAGACCTAAGGCCTAATAACTGTCAAGGCCAAGGCAGATGTCTATTGCTGGGACCTGAAGACTTGTAGGCAGATCACTGTCCAGTTAGGATGACTGGTCTCAGTGGAAGTTTCCCTATAGCTCAGAAAACTGCCCAGCTCTTTTTGCATGCAGAGGTTTCTAGATTGATTTCTTACTGGAACAGATTCCTCACAAACAAGGATAATCCTTTATTTGAGGTTTAGTCACTTGAATTCCCCTCTGTTCTCTTCACTGTCAGGCTTTGCAATTTTCATTTATTCTTGGTAGAATGCATTTACTATTGTAGTTATGGCACTTTTCACTTTAAGCCTCTCTTTTCAGTGTCTTCAAGAGAGAAACGTCTTTAGTTAGAAATTTCTCATGCTTGTTGACAGTCCAGAAATGATTTATTTTAGAAGAAAATAGAGGTGAAAGGAATAAAAGGAAAGATCATTATTTCACCATCTTTGAGAACTTATCAGTTAATCACTGGTTTATTGTTAAATGTGATGGCTTTCAAGATTTAATTTTATTGGGTTTAAGAAGCAACACTGAAATATCTTAAAGTCTCATAAATAAAGTAAATCTAACAGGCTAAAAAAATTTCCAGTGGCTAAATTATTTGAATTTATTCTCTCTCACACTTATATGACAAAGTGGGTTACTGAAAAACTAGACAATGAAAATATGCTTTAATCATATATATTTATAAATAAATTTACAAATATAATTTTAATATATGGATCTACAGATAGCAAATATTTATTTCATGAGTATGCTCTCAGATGCTTTCAATACTAGCTTCTTCCACACACATGAAAGAATTCATAATAATTATAATTGTCACTCTTTAAAATCTCTACTTAATATTCTGATATTTTAATTCACTGCTCTCCAAAGATTTTTTTCTCCATGAGAATTACTGCATATGTACATACATAGGACTAAATGATAAAATAGTTACTGAAAGAATTATTTAACAGTATTTCAAAATGTATCAAACTCACTCTGGGCTTTCTGATTTTACTACATAGAGATAAAATATTTATTTATTTAATTTGTTTTAGAGAATAGCAAGATTCAAGGCCATCTGTTGCTTCTCTCTTTCCTTTTTCTAATAAAAGAAATTCTTTGAAGTAAAGTATTGCCAATTACATGTTCATCCAAGGAGAAGAGAAAAAAATAGCAAGTGGATTTGCTTTAAAGATTATTCCAACTTCCCAAGTGTGAAATCGTCAATATAGACTATTTAACAGTAAAAACTAGAGTGGAAAATACACAGAGATTAAAACTAGATACTAAAACTATAAGAATTCATAGGAAATTTGTCATTATCTTTTAAATTAGATGCAAAAGCAAATTGTTTATGAAAGTTAAGATCCCTATACTTATTTTTGATTTCTTATGCTAACCTTAGACTCTACAATAAAAAACTCACTGAAATATTGAATCTGCATACAGATAATAATTTCTCAAAACCAAGTTATATATCAGAACATAAATAGAAGGAAAGTATGCATATAAAGCTAATATCATGTTTATCATTATATTTTTATTATCTGAGCCCTAGAACTTGATTTTATCTCATCCTTGTAATTCCAAATGTAAAATTAAAATAAATAACCTGCATTTTTTTCCACTAAGAATGTTTGACTTAGGGTAAGAACAAGCTATTGCTAAATTTGAACTTCTTTCTCCTCTTAGGGCAGGATCAATAAATAAGAAGTAAGCTGGACATGAATAATGTACATCAGGAGATTCCCAAAGAAGACACCATATCCAGGATAGAACTCAGCATGTTAGGTAAACAGTACACTGGAGGCAGCCTCGTGTGAACTGGAGCTGTCTTAGCTATTCTCCAGAAAGTTTAAGCAGGAATATAAGGAAAACATATAAGGAAGTATCCTTTTTTTCCCTCCAAATTCAGAACAGCACACTGATACCACCTTCTTGGGTACTAGGGGACAAACATAAGGGACTGCTGCCTAGCTTCCCAAAGTTGAAAACAATTATGCCCAATTGAAAAATCTTTTTCCAGCAGAAAAGTATTACTTCTCACAAATTCTTTAACGGTTAACAATTTTATGTCCACTCAAACATTATTATATGACTATGTATAAACCACAGGAGGACCATCTGGCAAATAAATTACTTGGGGCACAAATCCCAACCCATGATTTAAAAAAAAAAAAAAAGAAAGCACTATATAAAAAGCTCAGTTAGATGTTCGCCAAGATTCAAAATGAAAATACACGCACGAGCCATTCAGAATTCACAAATAAATAAAAATGGAAAGGTCAGCAATGGTCTTTCTTCTTCACTGTTACTAGGCCTTTGAAATAAGCTCAGGAAATGTAAGTAGGTGGTTTTTGATTAATTTGATAGAGGTACATCCATGGAACCAATTTACAAGTGATTTGCAGGCAGGTTGGCATTACTGAAATAAACGGTGCTATTACTATGATTTATGCTACTATTCCTAACACAAGTGATAAACTGAAATTTACAGTCCTTAATTACTACCATGAAAAATTGGGAGGGAGAAAAAAGAGCAAAGATTGGCAATTTGCAAACTTGTCAGTAAGGCAACGTGCAAAAATTCATTTGCTTTACTTAAAAAAAAAAAAAAAAGACACTGCCCTTGGAACTCAAAATTTAGTCTGGGAGGGAATCAGTAAACAAGTGGGCAAATAAAAATTTAAATTCTGTATTATAATACAATTATATTTGATATGTGCTATGACAGAGAATAATTTAGTTTGGTTCCTATTCAGAAGTCCCTCAAGAATTAGTATTTAAACCAAGACTCAGTGATAGATATCTCTGGTGTTTCAGTAGTAAAGAATCCGCCTGCCCACGCAGGAGGTCCAGCTTTTCTCTCTGGGTTGCAAAGATCCCCTGGAGAAGGAAATGGCAGCCCACTCCAGTATTCTTGCCTGGAAAATCCCATGGATAGAGGAGCCTAGCAAGCTGCGGTTGATGGGGTCTCAAAGTGTTGGACTCGACTCAGTGACTAAACAACAGTGATAGATACGACCAGACCACCCTGTGAAAATCAGGTGACGTCATTTTGGAGACATGAAGTAACATGAGCAGNAAAAAAAAAAAAAAAAGACACTGCACAAATGGGCCTTTCTATATTGTTATCAACCCATTGGGGAAGGACAGGCAGTTCAAAAAAACAAATGACCAAAATGTAACCTTGAGATGCCAGGAAGCATGGTTTAGGAAAACAGCTGACAAAATGCAGTCGCTAGTTATAAAAAGTAGGGAGGTGATGAAACACTGCACTACACTATATGTTATTTGGGCTACTCACGAGGCCAGCTTGCTCTTTAAATCACTTCCTTTTGAATGTTTTATAGTGGGGGTGGGATAAAATTAAAGAAATCATATCTGTAACTTTTTAATTGAATGTTTTCCTCTTATCCTATTCATATCCAAATAGCACTGAGAGTCTGTTAAGTTATTCAAAAATATTTACAGAGACACTGCTGTCCAGAGAACTCTAACAAAGCTACACAGAGGACCCTATTCTGAGAGGCATGCTCAAGCACTGCAATTATCTAGAGGCTGGAGATTATGTGGACACCAAGTTTCCTGGACCGTGGCCCTGTCCTCTCTCTGTCTTCCCTAACTTTCTACTTTAATGGTCCAGCCAAGTTTTATTTCATCCCCTCAAGTGACTGACCTACTATCAGAGAATGCTTAGGGTTCTAATGGACCTTCTAGTCACTATTTGCTGTTTGGTTCAGTATATAGCAATTCTGTTCAGTGGTCATTCACACTACTTCACAGTTGCTAAATAGCAAAACTTTGCAAGGTTACAAGATGTGGCAACTAATGGCACATAATAAGTGAGAGAGATCCAACAAAGATGGCAGAAGTTTCCTGTTTGCTTGATTTAGAAGATAATGGGGCAACTTCAGATAGAGATGCTCAACCAAAACCTGGAAATTGATACATCAGTTTCAGGAATGTTAAGTTTGACTTCTTGTCAGGATATCCACATGCACACAGTGACCTTTACTAGGAATGTAGGACTAGCACTCTGGAGAAAATTCAGGCACAGATATACATATATTAGAGAAATATGCGGAAAAGGCAATGTCACCCCACTCCAGTACTCTTGCCTGAAAAATCCCATGGATGGAGGAGCCTGGAAAGCTGCGGTCCATGGGGTCACTGAGAGTCGGACACGACTGAGCGACTTCACTTTCACTTTTCACTTTCATGCATTGGAGAAGGAAATGGCAACCCACTCCAGTGTTCTTGCCTGGAGAATCCCAGGGATGGGGAAGCCCAGTGGGCTGCTGTCTATGGGGTCGCACAGAGTCAGACATGACTGAAGTGACTTAGCAGCAGCAGCAGCAAAGAAATATGTATAGAAATTAAGGTTGCAGGTGTGGAAGAGGATCCGATGGTCATAGTGGAAAATGTAAAACACAAGATATCTAACAGCAGAAACAAAGAGAAGACATACTTGGAGGACCAGGAAAAAAGAAAACAACCAGATCGCAAAGGACTAATCAAAGAACTAGAAGAACTCTGAAATGAATCTCAAGAAGAAAGAAAGGATCATTAGTGTCATATGCTGCACAGAAATCAGGAAGAATGAGAAAATTCCATTCAATCTGTTGACCAAAATACAAGATTCTGAGAAACACATTTAAGGAAAAGGAGCTCTCTCCACACACTATGGAGAGAATTAGGAAAAAGCTCTTTTACAGTAGATAATAAAGCATATACGTGTCTTATGGATTTTTTATTTCCTGCCACTTCTTAAAAATTTCTTCTTTTATCACTGGGATACTATAGTGTATGAAAAAACCCTTCAAACCAGTCTTTTATGGAGAACCTCAGTGATCATGATGGATTATTTTATTTTTGCCTTGTTCCCAGAAAGCCTAAAAGCATTTGGGCATTCTACAATAAGCATTTTCTCCATTTCTACTTCCCATCAACTCAGGCTTTCTTCCAACTCCATAAATCTTCTTTTTTTAAAGCATCATTTTCTCCATTTCAGTAACTTTTCTCCTGAGATTTTAAATTATAATAAAAATTTCACATGTTCTTTAATAACCTCCTTACTTCAAATTTCATAAATTTCACACTTTTCCTTCAGGAGTTTCCCATACCTCCATTTATCTGTATTTGGATAGTATCTCTTTTCCATAAATATTTTCTAAGTCACATTTTCATCACTGTACTTGAAATGCAACACATGGAAGATGCAATGCTGTTTCTTCTAGTTTATATTCCTTTTAATATTTTCATCAGTGGTTAATACCATTTGAAGGCTTACTCTATGTATTAAACATTTAATGTAGTGCCGGACATTCATTGTTTCATTTCATCATCTCTAAAAGCCTTTGAAGTGATTGTTTTATTCTCTCAAATCCACAGATTAGGAAACTGAGTGTCAGAAAGGTTAGGTCACTAATTTAAAGTCACACAGCAAGGAAGCAACAGAATTGGCTGGAAATCATATACATGTCCATTTGACTCCAATGTTCATCATTTACCTTGTAGAAAATTCTACCTCAATCGTTTTGGTCTTACGTTATAAGACTATCAATGGTCAATTAATGCATTTTCATTTTTGGAACACAGCAAAAAAAAAAAAAATTAAGTTCTCATTAGTGAAACAGGCCTCTGTCAATTCTGGTTCATCCTAACTCAAAATACTCAAAAGGACAGATTTCAAGATTGTTTTGTTCCTTTTATCCTTTCTTCACACTTTATCAATCAGCATCCTGTCTTGAAGACCCAAGTTTTTTCATGGGTCTTTCCCTCTGTTACCCCTCTTGTTTTTACCTTTATCTTAATTACTCTGAATTCCTCTTTATTGATAGAGAATATAAATGTGCATAAGATCACCAAACTTTCAAATTATTCCTTAGTTTTCATTAACGATCCATCTTTTAGATTTGGTTTTATTTTTTATATTCTTTTTCAGATATAATACACACATGTGCCTATGAGTATAGATACACACAATTTAATGGTATTAAGTTAGTAGTATATCTTTATATTATATAACAGTATGAATACAAAATTTCAAATTTTTTTACCATATTGTACAGTTATGTGCACATATATAGGTAATTTAAGGGTGTTAAACCNTTTTTTTTTTTTTTTTGCCTATGAGTATAGATACACACAATTTAATGGTATTAAGTTAGTAGTATATCTTTATATTATATAACAGTATGAATACAAAATTTCAAATTTTTTTTACCATATTGTACAGTTATGTGCACATATATAGGTAATTTAAGGGTGTTAAACCAGCAGCATATTTTATATTAAATATTTCTCAAAGCAACATATAGATTTTTTTTTTTAAACACTTCATTTAGAACGTATCGCTCCTTTCCACTTTCACAACTGGAATGCTAGCAATATTCATACCTTTTCAGACACATTAAAGATCAAAAAGCACAATTACATTTAAAAGAAAAGAGAAAATGCCATATCTCTATCTATGTGATACTTTTCCTAGAACTTCACTGTTCAATATGGCAGAGATCAGCCATACCTAGTAATTTAACCTTAAATCTGAATTAATTAAAATTTGCACTAGGCACATGTCATATGACTAGTGGCTACCATTTAGGGCAGAGCATATGCAGAACATTTCCCAACATCACAGAAATTTCTACTGGACAGAGAGGATCTAAGAAGACTCAAAAGGTAAGTCAATCTGTTGTACGTCTTGCTGTATCTCTTAAGATAATTCTCCTCCATGAATGAATAAAGAAAATGTGGTATATACACATACAGTAAAATAATACTCAGACTTTTAAAAAGAAGGAAAGTCTGCAATATGTGACAACATGGATGGATCTTGAGGACTTTATGCTAAGTGAAATAATGCTAAGTCAGTCACAGAAAGAAAAATGTGATATGGTTCCATTTACATGAGGTATCTAACATAGTCAACTTCATAGGATCAAAGAGTAAAACCCAGGTGTTGGGGGATTTAGAAATGGGGGATTACTAGCAATAAGCATAAAGTTTCAGTTTAGCAAGATGAATAAGCTCCAGGGGTCTGCTGTACCACACTGTATCTACAGTCAACAATAACATATTATACACTTAAAAATTTAAGAGAGTAAACCCTATGTTCTTTGTTCTTACCACACACACACAAAAAAAGATTGTTTAAATAACATAGAGCTGCATATGGGCAGAGTTCTGAGGGAAACAAATGACAAACAACAGATAAATTATTCTTTTACCATTAAAAAAAATTATTACTTCCTTATTAACTCTTTTAAATATTGCTAACCAAAAAGCAGAAACATTACTTTGCCAACAAAGGTCCGTCTAGTCAAGGCTATGGTTTTTCCAATGGTCGTGTATGGATGTGNCTAGATTATTTGTATTCAATGTTGCAACATAAGCAAATTAAATTGAAGAATTTTAATACTTAATTTCTTTAAATTTTAAGAAAGACACTCAATTTAGCACTATTTGGCCTACACGTTTAATTCTTATAGTGTTGTGTACTATTTATATTTTTAAGAAATCATTTATTTGTTGTTGTTGCTTAGTTGCTAAGTCATGTCTTATTCTTTTGCTACCCCATGGACTGTAGTTTGCCAGACTCCTCTGTCCATGGGATTTCCCAGACAGGAATACTGGAGTGGGCTGCCATTTCCTTCTCCAGGGGATCTTCCTAACCCAGAGATCCAACACATGTCTCCTGCACTGAAGGTAGATTCTTTACCACTGAGCTACCTGGAAGACCAGNGTCATGTCTTATTCTTTTGCTACCCCATGGACTGTAGTTTGCCAGACTCCTCTGTCCATGGGATTTCCCAGACAGGAATACTGGAGTGGGCTGCCATTTCCTTCTCCAGGGGATCTTCCTAACCCAGAGATCCAACACATGTCTCCTGCACTGAAGGTAGATTCTTTACCACTGAGCTACCTGGAAGACCAGCAGAAATCATTTATAGTGACTGGTAAAAATAATGTTTTCTTTAAAATTGTATGTGCTTTATACATTTCTCTACCACTTCGACACTCTACAAACAATCTAAGGCATATGAATTCACACTTTTTAGAAAATAAATACAAAAGTGCATCTTAATATGATTTTGTTCTTTTTCTTCATTAAAAAAAAAAATTCAATTTACTAGAACTAAAAAAAAAAAAAAACCAGTTCATCCATTTCATCCACCTCACCTACTCTCCACCTCTGGAGACCACCAATCTGTTTTCTTTATCTGTGAGCTTAGATTATCTCTCTCTCTCTCTCCATCTTTCTATCTATCTAGATAGATAGGTCAATATTTTATTATCAGGTATTTGTCTTTCACTGCCTGACTCATTACACTTAGTATAATGTCCTCAGGTCCATTCATGGTAAGATTTCATTCTTTTTATGACTAAATAATATTCCATTGTAGATATATACCACATCTTCTTTCATCCATCAGTGGACATTTAGATTGCTTCCATGTCTTGGCTACCATAATGTGGCAGTGAACATGGGGACATACACATACATGCATATGCAGAATTTTTTTCAAATCAGTTTTATTCATTTCCTTCAGATAAATACCCAGAAGTGGAAGTGGAATTGTTAAGTCATATAGTAGTTCTACTTTTAAATTTTTGAGAAATTTCCATACTGGTTTTTAAAGTAGCTGTACCAAATTTACATTCTCACCACAAGTACACAAGGGTTCCTTTTTCTCTATATCCTTGCCAACACTTGTTATTTCTAGTCTTTTTGATAACAACCATTCTAACAGGTATGAGGTAATAATACCTCATTTTGCTCCCAGCTTGCCTTCGATATGTAAAGTAATCCAGAGACTTCGCTCTCTCTGTCTGGGCACACCACCCAGGAGGCAGTATTCCTCTGCTTTAATCATCCCAGGGCCAGTTATCAGGTAATTAGGGACCACTCTTGTAGCTTACAGCCTGGAAAAGTTTTCCAAACTAGCCAAACCTGACCTGTTTACACTACCCTGCCTTGACTTTTTCTCAGGAAATCCCAATCTACAACACCCACCCCCCACCCCTTCTGGCCACTGACCCATGCCAGTGCTTTCCCATGGTGCTCTTCATGGTATGCCATGTCTTCTGTTTCTAGGACCAATGAGTATAAGAAACTTTATTTTTCTGAACTTCTCCTGGGTCTCCTCTAGTGGCCATATCTAATGACCATCACATCAAAGAACACAGAACATGATGTCTCTGTTTCATACATGCAGCATGACTGCTAACTATCCATCAATATCTATTCTCTCTTGCTATATTTTAAAAATAGATACAATAGAGTTTAGCTGGCCTGTGACTGCCTGTCTAGAGGTGACATTTTCCAGCCTCCTTTGTAGCTAGATGTGGCCCTGTGATTAGGTTTTTGCCCAACTTATCACATAGATGAGAAATAAAACTTGCTTTTGTTCATCTAAAAGGCAAAAATGGGAACAGCATCTAGCAAGTATATAGAATGAGTTTCAACTATATATGGAAAATTACTTTCTAACTATGGCAGTCTTTAGAAGCTACTGTCCTTCCAATAGTATATCTTTTCTATCAAAGCCTAGACAAAAATCTTTGCTCTAACAACAAGGTGGAAGAGATTTCAAAACTGAATAAAACTTTTAAATAGATGTCCCTCAAAGTTTCTTTCAGCCCCAATATTCTACAATTTTATGCAAGATGGGAAAAGAAAAGTTGGGACAAGGAAGAGAAAGTAGGAGGCAGGACAAAATGGCCAGAGAGAATGAGGAAAAGAAAAGGAAGAGGTGATAAAAAGGCAACTTTCAGAACCAATGAAGATTACTGGGAAATACACCTGAGTAACTAGAAAATATTTCCTTTAGTTAACATTTTTAGGCAATACCAAGTTTCCCATCAGTTCAATTGCTCAGTCGTTTCTGACTCTGCAACCCCAGGGACTGCAGGACACCAGGCTTTCCTGTCCATCACCAACTCCCAGAGCTTGCTCAAACTCATGTCCATGTAGTCAGTGATGCCACCCAACGATCTCATCCTCTGTCACCCATTTATCGTCCTGCCTTCAATCTGTCCCAGCATCAGGGTCTTTTCCAATGAGTCAGTTCTCATTGATGATAATACTTCCCACCCAAGTGAAGACAATAAGGTAATATGTACATGATTAACAAAGCCTAGCATATGAGAATTTCTCAACAAATGTCATTTATAAGTTGATCACATTTGTTGTTGTTTAGTCACTAAGTCCAGAGAAGGCAATGGCACCCCGCTCCAGTACTCTTGCCTGGAAAATCCTATGGATGGAGGAGCCTGGTAGCCTGCAGTCCATGGGGTCGCTAAGAGTCGAATACGACTGAGTGACTTCACTTTCACTTTTCACTTACATGCATTGGAGAAGGAAATAGCAACCCACTCCAGTATTCTTGCCTGGAGAATCCCAGGGACGGGGGAGCCTGGTGGGCTGCCATCTATGGGGTTGCACAGAGTCAGACACGACTGAAGTGAGTTAGCATAGCATAGCATAGTCACTAAGTCGTGTCTGACTCTTTGTGACCTCATGGACCGCAGCATGCCAGGCTCCTTTGTCCTCCACTATCTCCTGGAGTTTGCTCAGATTCATGTCCATTGAGTTGGTGATGCTCTCTAACCATCTCATCCTCTGCCACCCCCTTCCCCTTTTGCCTTCAGTCTTCCCCAGCGTCAGGGTTTTTTCCAATGAGTCAGCTCTTTCCATCAGGTGGTCAAAGTATTAGAGCTTAAGCTTCAGCATCAGTCCTTCCAATGAATATTCCAAATTGATTTCCTTTAAGATTGACTGGTTTGAACTCCTTGCAGTCCAAGGGACTCTCAAGAGTCTTCTCCAGCACCACAGTTCAAAAGCATCAATTCTTTGGTGCTCAGCCTTCTTTATGGTCCAACTCTCACATTTATATATGACTACTGGATAAAACATAGATTTGACTATATGGGCCTTTGTTGGCAAAATGATGTCTCTGCTTTTTAATATGCTGTCTAGGTTTATCATAGCTTTTCTTCCAAGGAGCAAGTGTCTCTTAATTTCATGGCTGCAGTCACCATCTGCAGTGATTTTGGAGCTCAGGAAAAGAAAATCTGTCACTGTTTCCACTTTCTCCCTTCCATTTTCCATGAAGTGATGGGACCACATGCTATGATCTTAGTTTTTGAATGTTGGGTTTCTAGCCAGCTTTTTCAGTCTCCTCTTTCACCCTCATCAAGAATTCTTTAGTTCCTCTTCACTTTCTGCCATTAAACTGGTATCATCTGCATATCTGAAGTTATTGATACTTCTTCCGGAAATCTTGATTCCAGCTTGTGATTCATTCAGTCTAGCATTTCCCATGATGTTCTCTGCATAGAAGTTAAATAAGCACGGTAACAATATACAGCTTTGTCATATGCCAGTTTTAAACCAATGAGTTGTTCCATGTTCATTTCTAAGTGTTGCTTCTTGACTCAAATACCAGTTTCTGAAGAGACAGGTAAGGTGGTCTGGTATGCCCATCTCTTAAAGAATCTTCCATGGTTTGTTGTGATCCACATAGTCAAAGGCTTTAGCATAGTCAATGAAGCAAAAATAGATGTTTTTCTGGAACTCTCTTGCTTTCTCCATGATCTAAAGAATGTTTGAAATTTGATCTTTGATTCCTTTGCCTCTTTGACACCCAGCTTGTACATATGGAAGTTCTTGGATCATGTATTGCTAAAGCCTAGCTTGAAAGATTTTGAGTTAACCTTGCTAGTATGTGAAATGAGTTCAATTGTATGGTTGTTTGAACCTTCTTTGGCATTGCTCCTCTTTGGGACTGGAATGAAAACTGACTTTTCCCAGTCCTGTGGCTACTGTTCACAGTACCTATAAAATGATGTCAATAATACAACCATTCATATTATAACCTATGTACTATAATTCATTGAATAAACATCCTATGAAGAAAGATGTGCCTATTTTTTCATTACTGTATCTCCAGTGCCTAAAACAATGCCTGAAACACAGTAGGTATTAAGAAAAAAGTGTGTTTTTAAATAAATTAATCAGCAGTAAAGACATTTTTATAGTAAAAAATTTCATTTTCTTTATTATAGACTTTCATTTCAAGAATTATAAACTACATGGACGAATGCTATATTGAGATTAAATGAAGCAGGACTTTAAGTATTTCAAGGCAACCTATCTCCTTCCTAGATACCGCCTTACAAAGACAATATATGCAATAACTACTTAGAGTAAAATGTCTACCTTTATATAATCTGAATAATAAAATCTTTAGAGTGACAATAAGTGTGGTAAGTTAATGAAGCATACCTGTTAAAAAAAAATTCAGAGAAGTCTTAACACATAAAAACTTGAAAATCCAAAGTGATTCTTGATTTTTTAAAATTAATCTTGGGACTACATAAGACATATTCATTCAACAGAAGAAAATGCTAATAATTTCAATCTTATCTCCCAACAACATACTTTAGTAGTTCATGATACATGACACAACAGCTTATGTATATTTGTTTCTTCATTCAGCACTCCAGAAAATTTTCCAAAAGGTAGTGTTCCAGGTGGAGAAAAAAAGAAAGAAAACATGAATAATTTGAATGACGCATAAGGATTTATATTTGAGGACTGTATAATGACTTGCTGGAGATGTGTAGATAAAACGATCACCAATCAACTCTGTGAGATTTTCCTTCTCCATTTCCCCCAGAACCTTCTCTGCTTTTGAAGAACGATTCCTTACTCCTTGAATTATGTGGTTCAGGCAGAGCTGGCAATGACAGTATCACAGCCTCCTTACAGACTGAAGCAAGAAGAAGAAACCTGTTTCCTTTAAGTTGGCCAAGTTAAGACTGCTGCAAATTTTCAACTGCCTGAGTCACCTCCCTCAGCACCATCTCATAANACTCATGTCTCCTGCATTGGCTGGCAGGTTCTTTACCAAGTCACCAGGGGAGCCCAAAATGAATATTAACTGTTAGCTTCCATTCTGATTGGAAACCTAATGCAAAGAGCTGACTTATTAGAAAAGACCCTGATGCTGGGAAAGATTGAAGGCAAGAGGAGAAAAAGGCGACAGAGAATGAGATGGTTGGATGGCATCATTAACTCAATGGACATGAATTTGAGCAAACTCTGGAAGAGAGTAGACGACAGAGGCGCCTGGCATGTTATAGTCCATGGGGTCAGAAAGAGTCAGATATGACTTAGCAACTGAACAACAACAACAACATCATTCCCATTCAGAGTTAAACCCAAGGTTTATGGAGCTAGAAATGGATATATTTTGACAGGACCTTGTCTGAAAAAAAATTCAAAATTATNCCAGGATAATCCCATGGCCAGAGGAGCCTGGCAGGTTACAACCCATAGGGTTGCAAAGAGTGGGACACGACTTAGGGACTAAACAATAGCAGCAACAACAAAACTTAAACACTGTCAACTAAATTTAAGGCTGCATGCTTTACAAATGCCACTCACTGTCTCTTATACACATCTGAAAAAAAATTCAAAATTATGAAAACAAAATTAGACATGGAATCTTAGAAGAGATTCATGTAAGCAAGGTGCTAAAATTTCATTAGCTGTTCAGTAAATCCACTCAGGGAACAGAAAATACACATTCTTGCCTCTTTATTTTTTTGTTTGTTTGTTTTAAATATGACAAGAGAAACAAGACATTATCTAAGAATTTAAACAGAAGTTAAAAAACATTAGAAAAAATCAAAATTCAATTTGGCATTATGTAAATACCATGAAGCAGTATATAATAAATTTCTAAATGAATGGCACAGCCAAATACATTATGGGAGTTCAAAGGGTAGAGTCATCACCATGAACAGGATTATCTTAGAAGGCTTCACTGAGGAGGCGAAATTTTGGTAGGGTTGAAAAGGAAAGATTTGGGTAAGCAGAAAGCAAGGAAAATTCTATGTTGTCAAAGGTTCAACTCATTTAAGTTAAAATGAGCAGACCTCCTTGTTTGAGGCAGAGGTTTCTGGAAGAATAGTAATTGAACAGTTTGGGGAGCAGCCAATCAAAGACCTTGAGCAGCAGTCTAACAATTTTGGGCTTAACTTTGCAAGCAAGGCTATTAATCTTTTTGGAAAAAAAAAAAAATAGAGTAACATAATCACAGTGGTGTTTTCGGATCACCAGCCGGGTCATTGTACGTGGGATAAGCAGGATCAGAGAGACCCTAGGAGCAGAAACACCAGTGGAAAGCAGACTGTAATGGTCCAGACAGTCCTCAAGAAGTCATGCTGAGGACAAGAATGAAGGAACATATTCTAGGGATATCCCCAAAAATATGATTATAGTGTTTGATAACTGTTTGTGGGGTGAAAAAATGAAGAGGTCAATGATAACATCAGGATCTCAAGGCTGGTAACTTGGAGAGTAACACAAACTGGAAAGTCAGAAATAAAAGTGATTGTGTTTGAAGATGATCAAATCTGGACAAGTTCAGATTTAGGCATGGGAAGTCTGGGGTAAAGAAAGGACATATTGAGGTTTCTATGTTCACAACAAAGTTGTAAATATGGTTTCAAGACAGATTCCAGAGAAAGAATTTCTACTCTTTTAAATTCTAAATAGTTGAAGAAATGATTTTTTAAAATAGGATCATAGCATATCTCAGAAGGTTCCAGACTTGGAGTCAAAAGACCTCAGATGTAGACACAGATATGTTTAAGGGTAGTCAGACTTTTAGACTCTTACAGATAGAGTTCCAATACACTATGATTCAATGAAAAATCACTTTGTTTTCCATAACTTATTCAATGAAATTTATAAACTAAAAAAATATAAAATATCTGGATGAAAATTCTTTCTCAAAATATACAGCTATGTTTTTTAGAAATAAGAGTAACAATACTACTAAAATTTTTTAAAGATATAATTTTATAGTTCTTAGAACTTAAAAAAAGATTCCCAGGTGGCTCAGTGGTAAATAATTAGCCTGCCAAGCAGGGGACACAGGATCAATCCCTGGGTCAGGAAGATCCGCTGGAGGGGGAAATGGCAACCCACTCCAGCATTCTTGCCAGGATAATCCCATGGCCAAAGGAGCCTGGCAGGTTACAACCCATAGGGTTGCAAAGAGTGGGACACGACTTAGGGACTAAACAATAGCAGCAACAACAAAACTTAAACACTGTCAACTAAATTTAAGGCTGCATGCTTTACAAATGCCACTCAACAGCTGAATCAATGATCTATATTTACAAATCAATTATTTACTTCTTAAACTGACGTTTTCACGTGAATTGTTAGTACTGCTTCAGAAATAATTTTTAAGTGTCTATCAGATGCAGACTGTTTATTCAAAAAATTTCAATTCTAGGTCACACAATTTTTGACTCCAGCTTTCCATGTCACTCAGGATGAATAGTATCAGGTCTTCGGAAACTCTGAGAGGATTAACAGACTGTAAGAGAGCACTGCCATATATCACAGCACGTGCTCTCTATTTCTCTCAGCTTTGGCACTCAAAATAGAAAATTTTTCACCTTCAGACTCCCAGAGTCCATCAAAAGGTTGTCCAGCTTCACCTGGTAGTGCTGGGGGGAATCATCAGAGAAAGGAGCATTCAGGTCCCTCACTAAGTCTTGGGCTTAAACTTGAGAGTCACAGGTAAACTGTGCAACACTGGCTAAATGGTGCCTCTTTGTGGTAATTCCATATTCCAGCGGTCAAAACAAGACAGAAGCCCAAATCCCGTGATATAAGTAAAGCAATGTTTTTCTAGCCTCCTTGGTTTTTATCAGATTAAACTGAAATAACATTACTCTTACTATAACCTCAAGGCTGCTGCTGCTGCTGCTGCTAAGTCTCTTCAGTCGTGTCCAACTCTGTGCGACCCCAGAGATGGCAGCCTACCAGGCTCCTCTGTCCCTGGAATTCTCCAGGCAAGAACACTGGAGTGGGTTGCCATTTCCTTCTCCAATGCATGAGAGTGAAAAATGAAACTGAAGTTGCTCAGTCATGTCCAAGGCAGTTAACCCCCATTACATTTTAAGGAATTATACTAATTGTAGTAAAAGTATTTTTGTGTGGTATTCACCCACAGCAAAATTTATACAAAAAATACTTTGAGGAATTGCTTTTTGTGACTCAGCACCCAGGTGCCTTTATTTATGTAGCATTTACAGTGTTTGAACATGTGAATTTTCTTTTATTCATTTGTTGGGGAAGAAGAAAACTTTCCTTTACCCTTCTAGGTTCTTCTTATTGGTCTAAGAATTAAATTGCCGTGAGATGGATTAATAGGAGAAAAGCAAATTTGATTTTGTACATAGGGGAACCTCCCATACATGAGAGGTTCAAAGACTGAAAGGTAAAATGAGGTACAGATGCCATCCTCACCTAAGGACTGGGATAGGAGCTTGGGGCCCGCAAGGATAGGAGGGTTATTCACAGCACAATACAAGGACAAGCAGAAGCATGATAATTAGATCTCTGCCCTGCCATATAGATAAAGCCACTTAGATAAAATTTACCTCTGGTAAAAACTCTTTTCTAGGAAAAATTCCTAATTCAAATTCTTATAGGTAGTTAAAGGAAAGGCAGTAGTTTCTCTTGAACCTGCAGAGACTCAACTGCCCCCAGCTCAAAACAATCTCCATACAAAAGTGACACCTTCTGAGGAGGCTCGTTCTGAACCCCTACGCATTCCATAAATAATTTTTGAGAGCATATTGTGTGTGCAGCTTCTCACTAGATTCTGCAGGGAAAAAAAATTCAAAGTAGCAGATGTAACCCCTGACCTAAAAGAACATATAATCTTTATAATCACAAAGAAAGACAAAATGCACATCTATAACCCAATAAACAGTTCAATGAAGCATACATTTAGAACCTGACTGGATAAAAGAAAAGCAATGGAAACAAGAGATAAATACAGGTTGTAGTAGTCAGAAAATGCCTCCTAAGACTTGAACTGCACAAGAAAGGAAAATATATATGTTGACTATAACTATCTTGGATAGTTTATTCTGGATGTTTGTTTTGTCTACTTCAATTTCAAGATTTTTGAGAACAGAAAATAATGACATGAATTAGTCAGCATTTATTATACTATAATAAATGTATACTATATGTATAATATATGTGGTGGTGGTTTAGTCTCTAAGTCATATCTGACTCTTGCAATGCTATGGACTGCAGCCTGCCAGGCTCCTCTGTCTATGGGATTCTCCAAGCAAGAATTCTGGAGTGAGTTGTCATTTCCTTCTCCAATAATATATGTATCCCCCCCAAACTATCTTAGAGTGTTCCTCTTACCTGCTACTGCTGCTGCTGCTGCTGCTAAGTCACTTCAGTCGTGTCCAACTCTGTGCGACCCCACAGACGGCAGCCCACCAGGCTCCCTCGTTCCTGGGGTTCTCCAGGCAAGAACACCGGAGTGGGTTGCCATTTCCTTCTCCAGTGCATAAAAGTGAAACGTGAAAGTGAAGTCGCTCAGTTGTGTCCGACTCTTAGCGACCCCATGGACTGCAGCCCACCAGGCTCCTCCATCCATGGGATTTTCCAGGCAAGAGTACTAGAGTGGGGTGCCATTGCCTCTTACCTGGGTATACATTAAATGTTTATTAAGTATTAATCAATTAATAATACAAACGTTTCTTGTGTAACCACCATCTGCTTTTCTGTGCTGATGTTAGAACTACAAAAAGAAGACGCTTTCCTTGCCCATAGGTAACTCACAATCTAGTGGGAAAGAGAACTGTGAACAACATGCAAGAAAACTGTGAAAGTGCTATAACAGAAATATGGGAGCACAGAGTAGGGAGCCTCTAGTTATGACAGTGGGAACTGAAAGAGTTGAGAGTGCCAGCAAAGTTCACAGATGTTATTAATACAATTGAAAGACATGTAGGAACAGAAAAGGATAGGCTACAAGGGTGATTATGAGTGAAGAAAAGTGCTTGAATGAAAGTACAGAGCACTGTGAAAGCTGAAAGAAGATGAGAGATGAGATATAAAAGGAATGTAAGGTGCATGGTGGGTGGTAGGGGGATANTATACTATAATAAATGTATACTATATGTATAATATATGTGGTGGTGGTTTAGTCTCTAAGTCATATCTGACTCTTGCAATGCTATGGACTGCAGCCTGCCAGGCTCCTCTGTCTATGGGATTCTCCAAGCAAGAATTCTGGAGTGAGTTGTCATTTCCTTCTCCAATAATATATGTATCCCCCCCAAACTATCTTAGAGTGTTCCTCTTACCTGCTACTGCTGCTGCTGCTGCTGCTAAGTCACTTCAGTCGTGTCCAACTCTGTGCGACCCCACAGACGGCAGCCCACCAGGCTCCCTCGTTCCTGGGGTTCTCCAGGCAAGAACACCGGAGTGGGTTGCCATTTCCTTCTCCAGTGCATAAAAGTGAAACGTGAAAGTGAAGTCGCTCAGTTGTGTCCGACTCTTAGCGACCCCATGGACTGCAGCCCACCAGGCTCCTCCATCCATGGGATTTTCCAGGCAAGAGTACTAGAGTGGGGTGCCATTGCCTCTTACCTGGGTATACATTAAATGTTTATTAAGTATTAATCAATTAATAATACAAACGTTTCTTGTGTAACCACCATCTGCTTTTCTGTGCTGATGTTAGAACTACAAAAAGAAGACACTTTCCTTGCCCATAGGTAACTCACAATCTAGTGGGAAAGAGAACTGTGAACAACATGCAAGAAAACTGTGAAAGTGCTATAACAGAAATATGGGAGCACAGAGTAGGGAGCCTCTAGTTATGACAGTGGGAACTGAAAGAGTTGAGAGTGCCAGCAAAGTTCACAGATGTTATTAATACAATTGAAAGACATGTAGGAACAGAAAAGGATAGGCTACAAGGGTGATTATGAGTGAAGAAAAGTGCTTGAATGAAAGTACAGAGCACTGTGAAAGCTGAAAGAAGATGAGAGATGAGATATAAAAGGAATGTAAGGTGCATGGTGGGTGGTAGGGGGATATAGTGAGAGAAATGTTGCTGATAGAAGTGGGTGCAGATCCTGGGGGCTAACATTAGAGTTTATGCCGAAGCCACTGGAAACCAATGTTATGTTCTAAGCAGAGAATTTACTGACAAGGTTTATGTTTTAGAAGAATCACTCTGAAGAATATATAGAAGAACAAAAATACTTTTAAGAAATCTGAAGCCTTATTCAGAATTCATTTTTCTATTCCAATTTCCCCTAACTACACTGGTAAGTCTGTTTTCAAAGTTACAGTCTTTATTTCAAATGATTCTGTGAAATGTCTGTAAGAGAAAATGATCTTAAAGAATAGAATTGAACTGAATTCAGTAACGGGACTCTTTATTCCCTCTCTACAACATAATACTTCTTGAATCTCCTAGTGTTAGATACACTCTGCTGCTGCCACAGATACACTCCCGCCTTCTCAATTATTCATTCCCCATTATGTAAAGAAAATTAGCCAAAGTGATTCTGATGGAAGGAAAGAAGGCAAAAATTTGAGCCAGGCATAAATTAATGTAAGCATTGACCGCTATAGGTTTAAATAACCATTTAGAAAACTATCTCATCATAAAAGAAAAAGAAATTTAACTGCATAAAAGTTTAAAACTCCATATATTCAGTGATATTATTATTCTTCTGCTCCTAAATATTCTCAAACTATGTCTGTCTCTGAGCTACTTTTGCTTAAAAAAAAGAGAAAAAATTTTAAATGTACTATGTTGAAGTTTCTTTTTTTTCTTTTCTTATAAACAATGTTCTTTGTAATATCCCAAAATGGTCAAAGGCATTCTGGCAACTTGGAAATTTCAGTAAAAAATATCATCTGTAGTAAAAATTCAAAATTTCAAAATAATCCTAATTTTGCAGGAAATTTTAGCCGTTTTGTTATATAGTTGACAGATATCAAATGCCAACAAGAAAATTTATGGAACAGAATAAAATGAATATGTGTGACCAAAGCACATATTTTTTATTCTAGTATTCAAACGTTCTCCAGTATGAAACTTTTGAGGTGAGATATCTATTTTGTTAAACCCACTTTGTATATACAGAAAGACTTAAATGCAAAATCAAAACAACACACCATACACTACGGTTTGAGGTACCCTTATGCTCAACTGCTGATATAATTATGATGTAGCGCCCTTCCTAAAATAGCTTGATGTTTACCAAATTCTCAACTGTCTTCTTTCTATCGAATTTACGAAATTCCCATTTGATGCCAGCACTACAAAAAACAGAATTTGGGCTGATGAGTTTTGTTTTAATCGGATTTCCACAAAAGAATATCATATTACCTCTAGTAACAAAGAGATGTAATTTGGCCAAAAATGCTATGACTCCTGAAAGGCAAAACTACATTATTCTAAACTGGAAGAAATAAACTTCTAAAAGTCAATAAAGAGCAAATAACACTTTTAACAGGCGTGTTTTATTGAGCCATATAAACTTCTCTTGTCAGATTTTAAAAAAGAAAAGTCTCTATAGTAAAATCACCAATGATTTTCAAGTGACAAATAATAGGAAACCAAGCTACATTAAAGGTAGGGTGAGGCTGTATCAAATTAGAAAATTTTATTTTTAGATTTTCTACTGATATCTATAAGGGTAAAGAGTTATAGAGAATTAAACACAATTATGCTGAGCCAATGGAATCAATATAAATACACAATCTGGATAAGCAGGCTGCAAACGCCTTACTGTATCATTGCTTCAATTACAGGGCTTAACATTTTTGCCCAGCTCTTTTCAGATAAGTACCTCTATTCTCTATCTTGCCTATGTAGACACAATCCTAAAAGAAAGCCAATAATTAATGTAGGCTTCTACAGCCATATTTTTATCCCTCTAATAAGTACTTTTGAAGTTCTATTTTTTCAGATCCAATACTACTATTGAGTTATACTTTTTTTAAGATTTAACTGTAGAGGGGCAAAAAAGTCATAAAATCAAACTGACGTCATTCTCTTTGCAAGGGAATTAGTTTATATTTTATAAAGCACATTCAGTTTAGTTCAGTCGCTCAGTCGTGTCCGACTCTTTGCGACCCCATGAATCGCAGCACACCAGGCCNATAGAGAGGAAAAGATTGGAAAATAAATGAAAATAATTTCAAGCACTCATAACTAAATCAAGCAGCCTTGACTGAGGAGAGAAAGGAATACTCAAAAAAAGTATTTTTAAAAATTAATGGCTATCAGCATAGCTCATTATTAGAGAAATGCAAATCAAAACTGTCATGTGCTAACACCTCACACTGGTTAGAATAACCATCATCAAAAAAAATCTACAAACAATAAATGCTGGAGAAGGTGTGAGGAAAATGGAACCCTCTTTCACTGTTGGTAGGAATGTAAACTGATACAGCCACTATGGAAAACAGTATGGAGATTCCTTTAAAAATAAACTAGGAATAAAATTATCATATGACCCAGCAATCCCACAACTAGGCATATACCCTGAGGAATACATATGAACCCCAATGTTCATAGTAGTACTATTTATAATAGCCAGGCCATGGAAGGAACCTAAATGTCCATCAACAGATGAATAGATAGAGAAATTGTGGTACCTATATACAACTAATATTACTCAGCCATAGAAAGGAATGAATTTGAGTCAGCTGTAGTGAGATGGATGAATCTAGAGCTTGTTATACAGAGTGAACTAAGTCAGAAAGAAGGACAAGAGTGTTGTATACTAACAGATATATGTGGACTCTAGAAAAAAATGGTAATGATGCAGAGCAGAACAGAGATACAGATGTAGAGAATGGACTTGTGGAGACAGTGGAGGAAGGAGAGGGTGGGGCAAATTGAGAGAGTAGCGCTGATATATACACTGCTGCTGCTGCTGCTGCTAAGTCACTTCAGTCGTGTCTGGCTCTGTGCGACCTCATAAACAACAGCCTACCAGGCTCCCCCATCCCTGGGATTCTCCAGGCAAGAACACTGGAGTGGATTGCCATTTCCTTCTCCAATGCATGAAAGTGAAAAGTGAAAGTGAAGTCACTCAGTCGTGTCTGACTCTTCGCGACCCCATGGACTGCAGCCTACCAGGCTCCTCCATCCATGGGATTTTCCAGGCAAGAGTACTGGAGTGGGGTGCCATCGCCTTTTTCGGATATATACACTACCACATGTAAAACAGCTAGCAGGAAACAGCTATATAACTGCTCAGTTCAGTACTCTGTGATGACCTAGAGAGCTGGAATCGGGTGGTGGTGGGAGGGAAGCTCTAGAGGGAGAGAATATATGTANGGCTCCTCCATCCATGGGATTTTCCAGGCAAGAGTACTGGAGTGGGGTGCCATCGCCTTTTTCGGATATATACACTACCACATGTAAAACAGCTAGCAGGAAACAGCTATATAACTGCTCAGTTCAGTACTCTGTGATGACCTAGAGAGCTGGAATCGGGTGGTGGTGGGAGGGAAGCTCTAGAGGGAGAGAATATATGTATACTTATAGCTGATTCACATTGTTTTACAGCAGAAACCAACACTCAACTATAAAGCAATTATGTTCCAATTAAAAATCAATCAGGGAGGGGGACATACGTATAACTATAGCTGATTCATGTTGATACATGGCAAAAACCAACACAATATTGTAAAGTGATTATCTTTNAATATATGTATACTTATAGCTGATTCACATTGTTTTACAGCAGAAACCAACACTCAACTATAAAGCAATTATGTTCCAATTAAAAATCAATCAGGGAGGGGGACATACGTATAACTATAGCTGATTCATGTTGATACATGGCAAAAACCAACACAATATTGTAAAGTGATTATCTTTCAATTAAACATAAATAAATTTAAGTTAAAAAATTAATTATATAACTTAAAAAAATTAATGGCTAAAATCTTCTCAATTTTTATTAAAACTCCAAATTCAGAGATCCAAGAAGTTCAACAAAATCCCAGTTAAGATAAATGTCAAGAAATCTATACTATGGCACGTTGTAAACAAGCTGCCAAAACTCAGTGATAAAAGGAAAATCACAAAAGTGAGTGACCAAATGAAGATATGTGATTAAACAAAGAGAAAATAATAAGAAAACAGCATATCTCATCCACAACTATGCAAATAAGAAGGCAATGAAATTACATCTTTATTGTACTGAAAGACAAAGTCAGCCTAGAGCTCCATGCTCGATGAAACTATCTTTCAAAAATTAAAGATTTTTCTGACAAGAAAATTTGGAGAGAATTTCTCCTAGCATATTTAAACTCTAGAAAATACTAAAGGAAGTTCTTGAGGCAGAAGAAAATAATGCCAGATTGAAAAACAAAATCTTTGATTTCAAAAGAATGAAAGTGCTAGAAATAGTAAATATGGGGGGAGATATAAAACAAGTGCTTTTGAGATATAAAACAAATACTTTTCTCTATTTAAAAATATTTTTAATATAATTGATTAAAAGAAGCAAAAATAAAAACAACATATTGTGGGTAGAAGAATAAAATAATGTATTCTAGTAGCATATTGTGAATTCAATGAGTAGAAGTTATAAAACATCTCCTCTTTGAAAGGCACATTTAAGAAAATGAAAAAGTCAAGTCAAAGACTAGGAGAAAGTATTTGCAATACATATATTTGTCTAAGGATTTGTATCCAGAATATGTTTTTAAAACAGTTCAATTATAAAAAGACAAAAATAGGCAAAATATTTAAACAGACACTTCATAAAAAAAATAAGAATGGCCAATAGGCACATGAAAAGATACTCATAATCACTGGTCATCCACACTGAGTAACCAGCACACCCACACTTGAAAGTCTAAAATTGAAAAAACTGACAATATCAAGATTGGTGAAAATGTGGAACAACTATAACTCTTTGTTAGTTCTATAAAATGGTAAAGCCACTTTGCAAATAATTTATCATATTCTTAAAAGCTAAACATTACAGTTACCATGTGATCCAATAATTTTACTGTTAGATATTTACTGAAGAGAATTAACAGCTTATGGTTGCAAAAATGTGTGTATGCAAATGCTCATACCACTTTTAATCAAAATAGGTAGAAACTGGAAGCAACCCAAATGTCCATCAACAGGTAAATCAATAAATTGTAGTCTATCCATATAATGGAATACTTCTGAGCAATAAAAAGGAACAAACTATATATGTGTGCAACAACATGAATAAATTTCAAAAACATCATGCCAGTGACAGACCATAGACCCAAAAGACTGAAGTCATAGTAATTAATTAAATGAAATTTCTAGAAAAGGCAAAACAGTAGGAACAGAAAATAGAGTAGTTGCTGCTTGGGTATGGGATCAGTGATTGATCACAGATAGGCACAGGGTATATTTTAAAGGAATCAAACTGTACATTTAAAAGGAGTACATTTTGTTTTATATAAATCTTACCTGAATAATGTTGCTCTTAAAAAGTAAGACTCTGGCTTCTTTTTTAAAAACAGGGTTGGTGGTGCAGATGCAGGGGAGTAGGGCAAGGGGAGAAGCAGGGAAACCAATTAAAGACTACAGTAATAACTCAAGGTTACAATAATCCAGGCTAGATGATAGTGGTTGGGCTAGAGTGGTAGTAATGAAAGTGTTAAGATGTAGTGAGAATCTGGATATATTTCAAAAGTGGAGATGATGAGATTTGTCAATGAACTGGATTTTGGTCAAATAAGAAAGAAATTTTGTTCTGAACTACAGGAAGACTTGCCACTTAAGATAACTCAGGGAGTATCTATGGTGGCTAAAAGGAGTTAGTTTTGGACATGCAAATATGAGATGCTTATTTAGATAACTTAGCGGCAATATGAAGAGGTGTATGTGGTCATGCACACATTAGAAGGATGAAAACATACACTTGGGAATCATTAGTAAATATACATAGTTTAAACCACAATACTGATTGAGGTGACCAAGGGAGAAAATAGAAAGAAGAGGTCTAAAGATTGATGCTTGGCAAAGTCCATTTTTTTAAAGTTTGCAAAGGGAAGGAACTAGCCAAAAAGAATTAGAAGAACTGAGAAAGTGATATCTCCAAGACAAGTGAGAGACATTTAAGAGGGAATGATCAACACTGTCAAATTCTGACACAAGCAAGATGATGTCCAAAAAGATTATAATTACATAAGAGCAAATTATCTGAGATACCATTTCTCACCTATCAGAATCGCAAAATCTTCAAAGCATAGCATACTCTGTTGGAGAAGCTGTGGGATAACAGGAACTATCATACTTTAATGGTAGAAATGCAAATTTCCCTATGGCACATAATTTTGCACTTTCTAGCAAAAGTGTATATGTATTTGCCCTTTGGTTCAGAAAATACTATTCTTAGGATCATATTCAAAAGATATACTGGCAAAAGTTCAAAACTCTTTATGAAATAAATAGTTAAGTAGCAAAACAGCAATCCACTTTCTTCTTTTATATGGTGAAAGATGTCCTGAGTAAAAAGAAAATGCACGTGTGCTAAGTCGCTTCAGTCACGTCCAACTCTGTGTAACCCCTGGAAGGCAGCCTGCCAGGCTCCGCTGTCCATAGGATTCTCCAGGCAAGAATACGGGAGTGGGTTGTAATACCTTTCTCCAGGGGATCTTCTTGACCCAGGGATCGAACTCAAGTAGATTCTTTACCGTCTGAGCTACAACAGTCAAATCTCCTTATAAATCAAATCACGAAAAATCTGGTGAAATTATACTTGCTAGCAAGAATTTCCTTGTCAGCAGAATGCTTTTAGCACAGTATATTTGGTTGGTTTAAGATTGCATATGATCAAATATCATAGATTTGGATTTGTGGGGTAAGGGTCCTTGGAAAATGTCACATAATCAATGTAATAATCTGAATATAAAAGGAAGATGTTTATTGACTAAAATATAGCCTCCCTTTCCTATAGCTGAAAACATGAAGCCTGTTGCCTTTGTTCTTTTACAGGGAACACTGCCTAAGTTCACTTCTTACCCAGTTTTAATTAGTCATGCTAAATGAGAACCTTTAGAACTGTACTAACACTAGCAGTAAAGAATTCTAGGAGGGCAACAATAGACCATTGTTCCAATTAAGGAAAGGGTTAAGGTGTTTTGATTAAGGAGTTTTGATTCCCACTAACCCTCTTTTTAACAGTCCTAGCTACTATACAAGCAGAAGGTTCTTGAAGGTAAATAACAGATGGTCAAGGATAAAACAAGGTGGTGCCTCTGGTTGCTTCAGCTATATCTAATATGTAAAAACTATATAAGAAGTGTGACAAGTCAAGGCAGCATGTTATGCCATTTATCTATTAAATTAGATATAATTTAATATCTAACACAATGCCTTTTTATCAACTCCAAATTCAGAATCCAACCAGACACAGTTTGCATTTTCATGGAATGGAAACCAGGGTAAATTTACTGTACTGCAAATTACATTTTCTGGCATATTGCCAAAATTTAGTGAGTCAGGATGTCTACTAAACCACCATTAAGAACAAGTTAATGTACTACATAGATGCTATTATGTTAATTGACTCCTCAGAGGAAAAAGGTCAAGAGGAGTTAAGAACCACAGCCACTTTTATGACAAAGAGGATAGCTGATAAATCCAGCTAAAATTTAAATCAAGCCCAATCAGAAATTCCAAGAGCAACCAAACGCATTCTTTAAACTGTGAGAAACAAGTTATTATCTCTAGCAAGCAAGAAACTCACAGCTAGAAAGGTTATTTGAGTTTCGGTAAAATTACACTGCTCTTGTAAGACTATTGCTAGCCCCTATCACAAAGTCACCGAAAATAAATCTTATTTTAAGTGGGGTTGTAAGGAAAAAAAAAAAGATTTGCAGGAGATAATGGTGCAGGGAGCCCAACTAACACCTCGTAATGCGACTACTCAGATTATATAAGAATATTCGCCTCCTAGAATATATATAGATGTGAAGTCTTCAGGAGAAATCAAATAGGGCTACTCAGCAAAGACCTCTCGGATTTGGATTTGAAAACTAAGAGGCAGCTTCTCATTAAAACCCACATGAAATAGAGCTGCTGTCTTGTTACTGGGTTTTGGTCAAACTGTTCTCAATCAAAGAAGGACATCAAATAA
>SJYA01002338.1:29512-45087 GCA_006410615.1 Neotragus moschatus | reverse complement strand
TATAACTTAAAAAAATTAATGGCTAAAATCTTCTCAATTTTTATTAAAACTCCAAATTCAGAGATCCAAGAAGTTCAACAAAATCCCAGTTAAGATAAATGTCAAGAAATCTATACTATGGCACGTTGTAAACAAGCTGCCAAAACTCAGTGATAAAAGGAAAATCACAAAAGTGAGTGACCAAATGAAGATATGTGATTAAACAAAGAGAAAATAATAAGAAAACAGCATATCTCATCCACAACTATGCAAATAAGAAGGCAATGAAATTACATCTTTATTGTACTGAAAGACAAAGTCAGCCTAGAGCTCCATGCTCGATGAAACTATCTTTCAAAAATTAAAGATTTTTCTGACAAGAAAATTTGGAGAGAATTTCTCCTAGCATATTTAAACTCTAGAAAATACTAAAGAAAGTTCTTGAGGCAGAAGAAAATAACGCCAGATTGAAAAACAAAATCTTTGATTTCAAAAGAATGAAAGTGCTAGAAATGGTAAATATGGGGGGAGATATAAAACAAGTGCTTTTGAGATATAAAACAAATACTTTTCTCTATTTAAAAATATTTTTAATATAATTGATTAAAAGAAGCAAAAATAAAAAACAACATATTGTGGGTAGAAGAATAAAATAATGTATTCTAGTAGCATATTGTGAATTCAATGAGTAGAAGTTATAAAACATCTCCTCTTTGAAAGGCACATTTAAGAAAATGAAAAAGTCAAGTCAAAGACTAGGAGAAAGTATTTGCAATACATATATTTGTCTAAGGATTTGTATCCAGAATATGTTTTTAAAACAGTTCAATTATAAAAAGACAAAAATAGGCAAAATATTTAAACAGACACTTCATAAAAAAAATAAGAATGGCCAATAGGCACATGAAAAGATACTCATAATCACTGGTCATCCACACTGAGTAACCAGCACACCCACACTTGAAAGTCTAAAATTGAAAAAACTGACAATATCAAGATTGGTGAAAATGTGGAACAACTATAACTCTTTGTTAGTTCTATAAAATGGTAAAGCCACTTTGCAAATAATTTATCATATTCTTAAAAGCTAAACATTACAGTTACCATGTGATCCAATAATTTTACTGTTAGATATTTACTGAAGAGAATTAACAGCTTATGGTTGCAAAAATGTGTGTATGCAAATGCTCATACCACTTTTAATCAAAATAGGTAGAAACTGGAAGCAACCCAAATGTCCATCAACAGGTAAATCAATAAATTGTAGTCTATCCATATAATGGAATACTTCTGAGCAATAAAAAGGAACAAACTATATATGTGTGCAACAACATGAATAAATTTCAAAAACATCATGCCAGTGACAGACCATAGACCCAAAAGACTGAAGTCATAGTAATTAATTAAATGAAATTTCTAGAAAAGGCAAAACAGTAGGAACAGAAAATAGAGTAGTTGCTGCTTGGGTATGGGATCAGTGATTGATCACAGATAGGCACAGGGTATATTTTAAAGGAATCAAACTGTACATTTAAAAGGAGTACATTTTGTTTTATATAAATCTTACCTGAATAATGTTGCTCTTAAAAAGTAAGACTCTGGCTTCTTTTTTAAAAACAGGGTTGGTGGTGCAGATGCAGGGGAGTAGGGCAAGGGGAGAAGCAGGGAAACCAATTAAAGACTACAGTAATAACTCAAGGTTACAATAATCCAGGCTAGATGATAGTGGTTGGGCTAGAGTGGTAGTAATGAAAGTGTTAAGATGTAGTGAGAATCTGGATATATTTCAAAAGTGGAGATGATGAGATTTGTCAATGAACTGGATTTTGGTCAAATAAGAAAGAAATTTTGTTCTGAACTACAGGAAGACTTGCCACTTAAGATAACTCAGGGAGTATCTATGGTGGCTAAAAGGAGTTAGTTTTGGACATGCAAATATGAGATGCTTATTTAGATAACTTAGCGGCAATATGAAGAGGTGTATGTGGTCATGCACACATTAGAAGGATGAAAACATACACTTGGGAATCATTAGTAAATATACATAGTTTAAACCACAATACTGATTGAGGTGACCAAGGGAGAAAATAGAAAGAAGAGGTCTAAAGATTGATGCTTGGCAAAGTCCATTTTTTTAAAGTTTGCAAAGGGAAGGAACTAGCCAAAAAGAATTAGAAGAACTGAGAAAGTGATATCTCCAAGACAAGTGAGAGACATTTAAGAGGGAATGATCAACACTGTCAAATTCCGACACAAGCAAGATGATGTCCAAAAAGATTATAATTACATAAGAGCAAATTATCTGAGATACCATTTCTCACCTATCAGAATCGCAAAATCTTCAAAGCATAGCATACTCTGCTGGAGAAGCTGTGGGATAACAGGAACTATCATACTTTAATGGTAGAAATGCAAATTTCCCTATGGCACATAATTTTGCACTTTCTAGCAAAAGTGTATATGTATTTGCCCTTTGGTTCAGAAAATACTATTCTTAGGATCATATTCAAAAGATATACTGGCAAAAGTTCAAAACTCTTTATGAAATAAATAGTTAAGTAGCAAAACAGCAATCCACTTTCTTCTTTTATATGGTGAAAGATGTCCTGAGTAAAAAGAAAATGCACGTGTGCTAAGTCGTTTCAGTCACGTCCAACTCTGTGTAACCCCTGGAAGGCAGCCTGCCAGGCTCCGCTGTCCATAGGATTCTCCAGGCAAGAATACGGGAGTGGGTTGTAATACCTTTCTCCAGGGGATCTTCTTGACCCAGGGATCGAACTCAAGTAGATTCTTTACCATCTGAGCTACAACAGTCAAATCTCCTTATAAATCAAATCACGAAAAATCTGGTGAAATTATACTTGCTAGCAAGAATTTCCTTGTCAGCAGAATGCTTTTAGCACAGTATATTTGGTTGGTTTAAGATTGCATATGATCAAATATCATAGATATGGATTTGTGGGGTAAGGGTCCTTGGAAAATGTCACATAATCAATGTAATAATCTGAATATAAAAGGAAGATGTTTATTGACTAAAATATAGCCTCCCTTTCCTATAGCTGAAAACATGAAGCCTGTTGCCTTTGTTCTTTTACAGGGAACACTGCCTAAGTTCACTTCTTACCCAGTTTTAATTAGTCATGCTAAATGAGAACCTTTAGAACTGTACTAACACTAGCAGTAAAGAATTCTAGGAGGGCAACAATAGACCATTGTTCCAATTAAGGAAAGGGTTAAGGTGTTTTGATTAAGGAGTTTTGATTCCCACTAACCCTCTTTTTAACAGTCCTAGCTACTATACAAGCAGAAGGTTCTTGAAGGTAAATAACAGATGGTCAAGGATAAAACAAGGTGGTGCCTCTGGTTGCTTCAGCTATATCTAATATGTAAAAACTATATAAGAAGTGTGACAAGTCAAGGCAGCATGTTATGCCATTTATCTATTAAATTAGATATAATTTAATATCTAACACAATGCCTTTTTATCAACTCCAAATTCAGAATCCAACCAGACACAGTTTGCATTTTCATGGAATGGAAACCAGGGTAAATTTACTGTACTGCAAATTACATTTCCTGGCATATTGCCAAAATTTAGTGAGTCAGGATGTCTACTAAACCACCATTAAGAACAAGTTAATGTACTACATAGATGCTATTATGTTAATTGACTCCTCAGAGGAAAAAGGTCAAGAGGAGTTAAGAACCACAGCCACTTTTATGACAAAGAGGATAGCTGATAAATCCAGCTAAAATTTAAATCAAGCCCAATCAGAAATTCCAAGAGCAACCAAACGCATTCTTTAAACTGTGAGAAACAAGTTATTATCTCTAGCAAGCAAGAAACTCACAGCTAGAAAGGTTATTTGAGTTTCGGTAAAATTACACTGCTCTTGTAAGACTATTGCTAGCCCCTATCACAAAGTCACCGAAAATAAATCTTATTTTAAGTGGGGTTGTAAGGAAAAAAAAAAAGATTTGCAGGAGATAATGGTGCAGGGAGCCCAACTAACACCTCGTAATGCGACTACTCAGATTATATAAGAATATTCGCCTCCTAGAATATATATAGATGTGAAGTCTTCAGGAGAAATCAAATAGGGCTACTCAGCAAAGACCTCTCGGATTTGGATTTGAAAACTAAGAGGCAGCTTCTCATTAAAACCCACATGAAATAGAGCTGCTGTCTTGTTACTGGGTTTTGGTCAAACTGTTCTCAATCAAAGAAGGACATCAAATAACTCTGAGGCTAGATATCAGTCCTGCCTTGGATGATGCCAGAGAGATATTGAATAGAGAAAAGGCATCACAGCAAAGCAGACCAGCAGGCAATGCTACAAGAAAGAGGGTACTAAGTGGGAAGTTCAGGGTGAGTACACTGAATATGAGAGAAAGTTGCTCATAGAGCCAATGAGAAAGCCCTCTGAGGATCTCCCTTCCCGATACTGCTCAGTGGTCCAAGCCCTATGATTCTCTCCCTAGTCAAGACAAGCAGCTACTTGGTTCACTAAAGGGAGTTCCTGCCTTGAGGGCCATGTTACTGTTCGGAAATTAGCAGCTGATAGGAAAAAACCTTGAGAGGAGAAGGAAAGGCAAATCTGGTTATTTGGCAAAGTTGAGCGATGTTAGGTTAGCGGTTGGGAGAGGAATTAGGCTCCTAATCTCAGAGGATCATTTAGATATTTGCAGACTCTAGATTGTAGTCAACTGCAAGTGGGTCCTAGATCATTAGACAATAGAAAATATCCTTATGTGGCACTCAAGGAAAGCTCTGTAGGAATTAGGAAGAATTAAAGTGGGTCACAGGCTTCCCTGCTGGCTCAGTAGTAAAGAATCTGCCTGCCAATGCAGATGACATGGGTTCAATCCCCGGGCCAAGAAGATCTCCTGGAGAAGGAAACGGCAACTCATTCCAGCATTCATGCCTGGGAAATTCTGTGGACAGGAGAGTCTGGTGTGCTACAGTCCATGAACCCCTTCATGGATCAAAACCGTGTCATAGCAAAAGGGCTTCTGTAACTCAGTGAAGCTATGGGCCATGCCATGCAAGGCAATCCAAGACAGGTCATAATGAAGAGTTCTGACAAAACAAGGTCCACTGGAGAAGGAAACAACAATTCACTTTGGTATTCTTGCCTAGAAAACCCCATGGACAGTATGAAAAGGCAAAATATATGATGCCAAAAGATAAGCCCTCCCGGTTGTAAGATATCAAATATACTACTAGAGAAGAGCAGAGGGCAATTAGTTTCCCAGGTGGATCAGTGGTAAAGAATCTGCCTGGCAATGCAAGAGATTTGGGTTCAATCCCTAGGTTGGGAAGATCACCTGGAACAGGAAATGGCAACCTGCTCCAGTATTCTTGCCTGGAATATTCCATGGACAGAATAACCATGGCAGGCTACACTCCATAGTGTCACAGAGTCTGACACAACTGAGCAACTGAGCACAAAGCACACCGTTAAGAATGAAGTGGCTGGGCCAAAGCAAGCATGATGCTCAGCTGTGGATATGTCTGATGGTGAAAGTAAAGTTTGATGTTGTAAAAACAATACTGTATAGGAAGCTGGAATGTTAGGTCCATAAATCAAGGTAAACTGGACAGTCAAGTCAAGGAGATGGCAAGATTGAACACCAATATCTTAGGAATCAACAAACTAAGTTGGACAGGAATGGGTGAATTTAATTCAGATGACCACTATATCTACTACTGTGGGCAAGAATTCCTGAGAAGAAATGCAGTAGCCCTCATAATCAAAAAAAGAATCCAAAATGCAGTACTTGGATGCAGCCTCAAAAATGACAGAATGATCTTGGTTTGTTCTCAAGGCAAACCATTCAGTATCACAGTAATCCAAGTCTAAGTTCCAACCAATGATGTCAAGAAGCTGAAACTGACCACTTATGAAGATCTATGAGATTTTTGGGAATTAACATCAAAAAAAGATGTCATTTTCATCATGGGCGACTGGAATGCAAAAGTAGGAAGTCAAGAGATACTTGGAATAACAGGCAAGTTTGACCTTGGAGTACAAATTGAAGCAGATTAAAGGTTAACAGTTTTGTCAAGAGAACACGATGGTCATAGTAAATACCCTTTTCCAACAACACAAGAGATGGCTCTAACACATGGACATCACTAAATGGTTAACACCAAAATCAGACTGACTGTGTTCTTTGCAGCCAAAGATGGAGAAGTTCCACACAGTCAGTAAAAACAAGACCTGGAGCTGACTGTGGCTCAGATCATGAGCCACAAAATTTTGCAAAATTCAGCCTTAAATTGAAGAAAGTATGGAAAACCACTAGGCCATTTAGGTATGTCTTAAATCAAATCCCTTAAGATTATACAGTGGAGGTGACAAATAGATTCAAGGACTTAGACCTGGTAAACAGTGTCTGAATAACTATGGATGGAGGTTTGTAACATTGTACAGGAGGCAGTGATCAAAATCATCCCCAAAGAAAAAGAAAGAAGGCAAAATGGTTGTCTGAGGAGGATTTACAAATAGCTGGAAAAAAAAAGAAGAGAAATGAAAGGCAAGGGAGAAAGGGAAAGATATACCCAACTGAATGAAGTGTTTTGCAGAATAGCAAGGAGTAGTAAGATGGACTTCTTAAATGAACAATACAAAGACATAAAAGAAAACAACAGAATGTTTTCCTGCAAGACTAGAAATCTTTGTAAGAAAACTGGATTACTAGGGAACATTTTGTGCAAGGATGGGCATGATAAATGACAGGAATGGTAAGGACCTAACAGAAGCAGAAGAGATTAATAGGTAGCAAGAATACACAGAAGAACTATACGAAAAAGGTCTTAATGACCCAGATAGCCATGATAGTGTGGTAACGTCACTTCCTGGAGTGTGAAGTCAAGTGGGCCTTAGGAAGCATTACTACAAACAGAGCTAATGGAGGTAACAGAATTCTGGCTGAGCTATTTAAAATCCTGAAAGATGATGCTGTTAAAGTGCTGCTCAATATGCCAGCACATTTGGAAAACTCAGCAATGAGTTTTCCAGACCTTTGCAGCCAAAGATGGAGAAGTTCCACACAGTCAGTAAAAACAAGACCTTTTTCCAAGACCTTTTCCACATGTCTGGAAAAGATCTGTTTTCATTCCAATCCCAAAGAAGGGTAATACCAAAGAATGTTCAAACTACCAGACAATTGCACTCATTTCATATGCCAGCAAGGTTATGCTCAAAATCCTTCAAGCTAGGCTTCAGCAGTAGGTGAACAGAGAAATTCCAGATGTACAAGCTGGGTTTCAAAGAGGCCAAGGAACCAGAGATCAAACTGCAGATGTTCCTTGGATCATGAAGAAAGCAAGGAAGTTTCAGAAAAACTTCTGCTTCATTGATTACGCTAAAGCCTTTGACTATGTGTATCACAACAAATCATGGAAGAGTCTTAAAGAGATGGGAATATAAGACAACCTTACCTGTCTCCTGAGAAACCTGTATGTGAGTCAAGAAGCAACAGTTACAATTGACATGGAATGACTGACTGGTTTAAAATCGAGAAAGGAGTACAACAAAGGAGTATACTGTCACCCTGCTTATCTAATTTCTATGCAGATGACATCATGTGAAATGCTGGGCTGGATCAATCACAAGCTGGAATTAAGATTGCTGGGCAACTAACATAGGAAAGGAAATAATCAACCAGCTCCAGGAAGCACAGAGAGTTCTAGGCAGGATAAACCCAAGGAGAAACACACCCAGACACACAATAATCAAACAGACAAAAATTAAAGACAGATAAAATATTAAAAGCAATAAGGGAAAAATGACATATACATGGGAACTCTCATCAGGCTATCAGCTGATTTCTCAACAGAAACTCCACAAGCCAGAACTAAATGGCATGACATATTTAAAGTGATGAAAGGCAAGAGCCTATAACCAAGAATACTCTACCCAGCAAGACTCTCTTTCAGATTTGATGGAGAAATCAAAAGCTTTCTAGGCAAGCAAAAGTTAAAAGAATTCAGTACCACCAAACCAGCTTTACAACAAATGCTAAAGAAACTTCTCTAGGCAGAAAACAAGAGAAGGAAAAGCCCTACCTACAGAAAGTAAACCCAAAACAATTAAGAAAAGGGTATATGCACTTCCACTTATCACATCATTCTGCTTGACCCCTCAAATTGTATGTAATTATTTTATATTGTTAGGTTAATCACGTTCCCATTATGGCTTGCAATTGTAATTATCCTTTATTTTCTGTCTGGCTATTATTGTGAAAACTAATAAACATCTTTTACTATTGTAAAAAAAAAAAAANTAATCCAAGTCTAAGTTCCAACCAATGATGTCAAGAAGCTGAAACTGACCACTTATGAAGATCTATGAGATTTTTGGGAATTAACATCAAAAAAAGATGTCATTTTCATCATGGGCGACTGGAATGCAAAAGTAGGAAGTCAAGAGATACTTGGAATAACAGGCAAGTTTGACCTTGGAGTACAAATTGAAGCAGATTAAAGGTTAACAGTTTTGTCAAGAGAACACGATGGTCATAGTAAATACCCTTTTCCAACAACACAAGAGATGGCTCGACACATGGACATCACTAAATGGTTAACACCAAAATCAGATTGACTGTGTTCTTTGCAGCCAAAGATGGAGAAGTTCCACACAGTCAGTAAAAACAAGACCTGGAGCTGACTGTGGCTCAGATCATGAGCCACAAAATTTTGCAAAATTCAGCCTTAAATTGAAGAAAGTATGGAAAACCACTAGGCCATTTAGGTATGTCTTAAATCAAATCCCTTAAGATTATACAGTGGAGGTGACAAATAGATTCAAGGACTTAGACCTGGTAAACAGTGTCTGAATAACTATGGATGGAGGTTTGTAACATTGTACAGGAGGCAGTGATCAAAATCATCCCCAAAGAAAAAGAAAGAAGGCAAAATGGTTGTCTGAGGAGGATTTACAAATAGCTGGGAAAAAAAAGAAGAGAAATGAAAGGCAAGGGAGAAAGGGAAAGATATACCCAACTGAATGAAGTGTTTTGCAGAATAGCAAGGAGTAGTAAGATGGACTTCTTAAATGAACAATACAAAGACATAAAAGAAAACAACAGAATGTTTTCCTGCAAGACTAGAAATCTTTGTAAGAAAACTGGATTACTAGGGAACATTTTGTGCAAGGATGGGCATGATAAATGACAGGAATGGTAAGGACCTAACAGAAGCAGAAGAGATTAATAGGTAGCAAGAATACACAGAAGAACTATACGAAAAAGGTCTTAATGACCCAGATAGCCATGATAGTGTGGTAACGTCACTTCCTGGAGTGTGAAGTCAAGTGGGCCTTAGGAAGCATTACTACAAACAGAGCTAATGGAGGTAACAGAATTCTGGCTGAGCTATTTAAAATCCTGAAAGATGATGCTGTTAAAGTGCTGCTCAATATGCCAGCACATTTGGAAAACTCAGCAATGAGTTTTCCAGACCTTTGCAGCCAAAGATGGAGAAGTTCCACACAGTCAGTAAAAACAAGACCTTTTTCCAAGACCTTTTCCACATGTCTGGAAAAGATCTGTTTTCATTCCAATCCCAAAGAAGGGTAATACCAAAGAATGTTCAAACTACCAGACAATTGCACTCATTTCATATGCCAGCAAGGTTATGCTCAAAATCCTTCAAGCTAGGCTTCAGCAGTAGGTGAACAGAGAAATTCCAGATGTACAAGCTGGGTTTCAAAGAGGCCAAGGAACCAGAGATCAAACTGCAGATGTTCCTTGGATCATGAAGAAAGCAAGGAAGTTTCAGAAAAACTTCTGCTTCATTGATTACGCTAAAGCCTTTGACTATGTGTATCACAACAAATCATGGAAGAGTCTTAAAGAGATGGGAATATAAGACGACCTTACCTGTCTCCTGAGAAACCTGTATGTGAGTCAAGAAGCAACAGTTACAATTGACATGGAATGACTGACTGGTTTAAAATCGAGAAAGGAGTACAACAAAGGAGTATACTGTCACCCTGCTTATCTAATTTCTATGCAGATGACATCATGTGAAATGCTGGGCTGGATCAATCACAAGCTGGAATTAAGATTGCTGGGCAACTAACATAGGAAAGGAAATAATCAACCAGCTCCAGGAAGCACAGAGAGTTCTAGGCAGGATAAACCCAAGGAGAAACACACCCAGACACACAATAATCAAACAGACAAAAATTAAAGACAGATAAAATATTAAAAGCAATAAGGGAAAAATGACATATACATGGGAACTCTCATCAGGCTATCAGCTGATTTCTCAACAGAAACTCCACAAGCCAGAACTAAATGGCATGACATATTTAAAGTGATGAAAGGCAAGAGCCTATAACCAAGAATACTCTACCCAGCAAGACTCTCTTTCAGATTTGATGGAGAAATCAAAAGCTTTCTAGGCAAGCAAAAGTTAAAAGAATTCAGTACCACCAAACCAGCTTTACAACAAATGCTAAAGAAACTTCTCTAGGCAGAAAACAAGAGAAGGAAAAGCCCTACCTACAGAAAGTAAACCCAAAACAATTAAGAAAAGGGTATATGCACTTCCACTTATCACATCATTCTGCTTGACCCCTCAAATTGTATGTAATTATTTTATATTGTTAGGTTAATCACGTTCCCATTATGGCTTGCAATTGTAATTATCCTTTATTTTCTGTCTGGCTATTATTGTGAAAACTAATAAACATCTTTTACTATTGTAAAAAAAAAAAAAGCAAAAGAAACATACACACACACACACACAAAGATTTCTGGGAGAAATATCAACAACCTCAGATATGCATATGACACCACTCTAATGGCAGAAAGTGAAGAGGAACTAAAGAGCCTCTTGGTGAGAGTGAGAAAGCTGGTGTGAAACAATATTCAAAAAACTAAGATCATGGCATCCAGTCCCATCACTTCATGGCAAGCAGAAGGGGAAAAAGTGGAAGCAGTGACAGATTTCCTATTCTTGGGCTCCAAAATCACTGTAGATGATGACTGCAGTCATGAAATCAAAAGACACTTGCTTCTTGGAAGGAAAGCTCTGACAAACCTTAACAGTGTATTCAAAAGCAGAGACATCACTTTGCTGACAGATGTTTGTAAATCAAAGATATGGTTTTTCCAGTAGTCATACTGATGTGAGAGATGGACCATAAAGAAGGCTAAGCACCACAGAATTGATGCTTTCGAACTGCAGTGCTAGAGAACACTCTTGAGAGTCCCTTGGACAGCAAGGAGACCAAACCAGTCAAACAAAAGGAAATCAACCTTGGAATACTTACTGCAATAACTGTTGCTGAAGCTAAAGCTCTACTATTTTGGCAACCTGATGCAAAAAGCTGACTCATTGGAAAAGACCCTGATGCTGGGAAAGATTGAAGGCAGAAGGAGAGAGACAGAAGATGAGATGGTTAAGTAGCAACACAGAGTCAATGGACATGAATTGGAGCAAACTCCAGGAGATAGTGGAAGACAGAGGAGCCTGGCATGCCATAGACAATGAAGTTGCAAACAGTCGGACATGACTTAGTGATTGAGCAACAACAAAGTGCGTCATGTGGATATTCAACAAAACAATTCAGTGTCCATCTCTGAAAAGAGAATGGAATGCTAAGGTATATGCCTTCATCAGATTCCTGAGTTAGCTACCTGGGTTCTTAAAACCAACAAGTATGGAGGTTTAGATATAGAAGCAATCTGTGTTTTCCCTAGCAAGAGTGAATTTACATAATGACATCTGTAAAAACTTGTACCATAATACATGGAACAAACCAAATGCGATCCAGAATTTATTTAACAGTATAGTCTAGTTGCCATTTGTGTAATGTGGAATGTGGATGAGGGGAAGCCATTTCTATTGAGGAGGAATATAATTATCCTATAATATTAAATAATACATGGTATATCAAATATTAATCTCTCTTCTATAGCTATATGATGTAACAGAGAATTTGTAAGTTTATTTATATCATTAAATAAAATATCAAGATTTATGTACACAATGATTTCCACGATGAAAAAATATTTAGAGGAAGCTGAATTAAGTCTCTCAATAGATCTAACACCTATGGAAACTAACTGGCCAGAGAAGGCAGTGAATTTGGCCTTAGAAAAATTATACACTCAAGTTAAATGTTTCCATCAACACATTGAAAAAAGGTTCAAATAATTGTGAATAAGAAGAAAAAGGAGTAATTGAGTTGCTAAAAGAAATTTAAAAGACCTATGAAGCAGTGTGGTCATTGTTAAGGTATTCCATAGAGGGGATTCTTGCTCCTTGTTAAAGCTGCTGGCCCATGATCTGTTTCTCTCTGATTACCAAGGGACATTCCCTAGGAAAGAAAAAAACACAGGTGTTCTAGTCTAATTTTTTGGTAAATGTAACCTAAATATCTTCAGGCTAAAGATATCTAATAGTAGGAGTGCCCTTATCTGTGAAATACTCTTAGCAAGATTATCCCTGGAAATCTATGGATTATAAGGCATGGCTCCAGAGAAAATGTCACATAAGCCCTTTACCAATCTAAATACAAAGTAGGGAGGTGTCATTAAACAATTCCTTTCTTGCTATGTGAGTGAGTGAAGTGAAGTTGCTCAGTCGTGTCCGACTCTTTGCGACCCCATGGACTGTAGTCTACCAGGCTCCTCCATCCATGGGATTCTCCAGGCAAGAGTACTGGAGTGGGTTGCCATTTCCTTCTCCAGGAGATCTTCCCCACCCAGGGATTGAACCCGGGCCTCCCGCACAGTAGGCAGATGCTTTACCATTTGAACCACCAGGGACATGGTCAGACACAAATCTCATTTAAAGACCTCATCTGATACTAGCCAGAGAATGTATCCAATGCAGAAAGGAAACACCAAGACAGCCACATATGACAAATCAAATTTCTCTTTTGTTTGCCTGAGCCTTTTGGCTTTGTATCCTTGAAATCATTAGTAAATCTGCATAAGAAGCTCTTATTNTGGTCAGACACAAATCTCATTTAAAGACCTCATCTGATACTAGCCAGAGAATGTATCCAATGCAGAAAGGAAACACCAAGACAGCCACATATGACAAATCAAATTTCTCTTTTGTTTGCCTGAGCCTTTTGGCTTTGTATCCTTGAAATCATTAGTAAATCTGCATAAGAAG
Source organism: Neotragus moschatus (assembly GCA_006410615.1). Classification (NCBI taxonomy): domain Eukaryota; kingdom Metazoa; phylum Chordata; class Mammalia; order Artiodactyla; family Bovidae; genus Neotragus; species Neotragus moschatus. The sequence continues at coordinate 31,964 of SJYA01002338.1, read as the reverse complement.
CTCTTATTTATTAGTAAAACTGGGTAAGACCCCATAATTACAAGTCTATTTGCTCAGGCAAATTAAAGAGAAATTTGACTTGTCATGGGTGGCTATCTTGGTGTTTTCTTTCTTGCTTATATCAAAAATGGAAGTGTGAACTATAGCTATAAGGGAACAGAGGTGATGAGTTAGAGGGAACCAGAATAGAGGCCAGACTTCTCTGAGTATATCTTGATCCATAGATTTAAAGCTGAAATCTGAGAAGTATTTTAAATTTAAAAAAAAACAAGCAAACAAAAATAAAACAACTCCCTCAAAGTGAAAGGGGAATGAAACCAACGAACTCAATTGTATTGAATTTGGGGCATAAAACATAAGATAGAAACTACTTTCAACTGGTTTTAAACACAGGAATTTGGCTGTATATCCTTTTGGGATATACTCTAAGTTCAATAAGAAGAGCAAAAACAAAAATGCTTTTTAAACTCTTTCTAGTAATCATATTGTTGTTGATAGTGTTAATTTATTCAGTCTCTTATTATGGGAAAAAAACAAATGAGAAATTATGTTGAAATCACTGAAAATAAATTTGGTCATGTTAGAAGGATAAGCTGCCGTCTATGGGGTTGCAAAGTTGAACACGACTTATGCAACTTAGCAGCAGCAGCAGCAGAAGGAAAACAGATATAAAATGTATGAGATCAAGTAGGAAGTATCAATATAAAACCATGACTTATTTTCTAAAAGGACTAGAAAAATGTACCCAACCCATCAGCAATGAGCACTCCTAGTTTCTAAATAGTGGTCTCTAAATATCATTTGCCACTAACAGGAACCAAGACTTACTGGAGAAATGGCTAGCTCTATGTCTATAGCAGGCAATGTCTAAGATGAATCTGGACCATCTTGTCACACCAGAAAGAAGACAAGCTATTGATGATGACAAAGACTTAGAGACTTAAAAAGACTCCATTGACCAAAGATGAAACATATTGAACATCAATGAGAAAACTGCAGTGAATTAACACATATAAAGAATTTTTAATCCATGAGTTCAGAAAGATACTTTTTAAAATCTCATTGGTCATCTTTAGTATTGCTAGAGGACCAAGTATTCAGAAAACAACTAAATCAAAGAAAAGCAAGCATTTATCTTGTGAAAACAGTGGTTCTTAATATCCAGATAGCTGAACTGAGACAATTCAAAAGCTATTAAAATAAGTAAGTAGTGGCAAAACTGGATTATCACTCATGGATTTAAACAATGTTCATCCATGGCTTCTAATACCTCAAAATGGATACAACCAGACATTACACATCTGCTGATAGAAGAATATTGTAATACTGTCTGTGAAATATTCTTACCAAAAATTTAACCTGGACATAATCAAGCTTCTAGATGTAATTCACAGACAATACGGGAGTCAGATGCAAGCATGGGAATGCAATTATCAAAATTCAAACTGCAAAATATTCTATAATATTCATAAAGTGAGGAAAATATCTAGAATAGTGTCATAAATCATTGAGTATTTTCTCACGTGTTGGATTTTATGGTTTGTCATTGTGAGACTTATAACACCCACAGTCATTTCACATATAAAATGGAAAGATGGTTTTTGAATGAAAATAACCTAAAAGAAGGCAGAGCAAGAAAACCACATACAAACAGACCTGGAAAACATGATGACACCATGAGATTGTCAGCTTCTTCATCAAAACTTCCAGAAGACTGCCATATCCTCTTTTATATTCAAGGTACCTGGGTTGAGCTTACTTTTACTTACAACCCAAAGCATCTTAATTTAGAGATTAGAAAAAGAGCTACATTCTGTGGAAAGGACCACTTTTAACGAATATACTTAATATATGAGGTTCTATATCTCTACAAGTCCTATCTACCTTTTTTAATTTATAAATAGAGTCGAAGATTAAAGTAAGTCATAGTCCTTTCCTTAGTTTTTAAGCTGCTTATAAGAGACACATGTGAGTTTGAGGTTCCTCTCTATATCTTCTTCAGTCACTAATCACTGAGCATCTTTTATATATTTACTAGTTATCCAGAGGATAATACTGTGAACAACCAGAGTATTTAAAATATAAGCTCTACTCTCTGACATAAATCACAGCAAGATCTTGTACAACACACCTCCTAGAGTAATGGAAATAAAAACAAAAATAAACAAATGGAGTCTATTTAAATTTAAAAATTTTTGCACAACAAAGGAAACTATAAGCAAGGTGAAAAGACAACCCTCAGAATGGGAGAAAATAATAGCAAATGAAACAACTGATAAAGAATTAATCTCCAAAATATATAGTAGCTCATGCAGCTCAATACCAGAAAAACAAACAAGCCAATCAAAAAGTGGGCAGAAGACTTAAACAGGAATTTCTCCAAAGAAGACATGCTGCTACTGCTGCTGCTAAGTCGCTTCAGTCGTGTCCGACTCTGTGCGACCCCATAGAC